>JBBYHM010000022.1:5456468-5591537 GCA_038381775.1 Adansonia rubrostipa | reverse complement strand
TTTCATACATTAGTCACATACTTTTGAATATAAATAAAAACTAAAAATTAGTTACGTACTTTTGAATATAAATAAAAACTTAAAATTTATAAACTATGAGTCGTAATATGAAATTACGATTTAAAAAAAAAAACAAAAATTGAAAAGAAAAACAAAAATGAAAAAAAAAATTGAAAAAAAAAAAAGCAAGGTGGGAAATCGCCATGTGATATGGTGATTTCCCACCATAGTTGGGAAATCGCCATCTCGCATGGCGATTTCCCAATTGCGTAAATTTAATTGAGAAATCGTCATCTGATATGGCGATTTCTCAATTAAATTGAAAAATTGGCCTATTTCGGTAAATAATCTGATTCTGGCTTATTTTGGTAAATAAAAAAAAATTATGTATTATTTACATAAAAAAGCCGTCTTTTACCTTTCTCTCTAGATCACTTGGGCTTTTGGGATGTGACAATGGAGTAGATTTAATAACTCGCATTTCTATATTTTTATTTGTAATAATATAATTTTAAATATTATTTATTTATATAAATTTTTAATATATTAATAAATTTTTATTTATGTGCAATACTTAAACTAATCGTAGTTGTAGAATAAAAAAAGAAGTACATTCGAATTAAAAAAGAATAAAGGCTGTGGGGGGCATTAGTCATGGCTAAACAGATGAAAGGAAATTGGATTGGGATTTGGAAAGCCACCGACGATCTAATGTGGCGAAGGTGGGTGTAGTAACAGTAGGACCAGCAGTAGCAGGAGTTGATTAGTAGGTAAATCATCCCTTTTTCGCATTAAACTTAAAACCCAAGTCAATAATTACTTCATTAATTAACAATCCTGGTTTCGAGGTTGAAGCAAAGTATATAATATCAAGAAAGAAGTGTATATTTTTATTTTAATATAAGTATATATTGATATGGATATATTTTAATATGTTATTTTAGATTTATTAAAATTTAAATATTTTTAATTGATATATATAAATATTTTTAAATATAAAATAAATAAGATTAAATAAATTTTGTATATTAAATATTCATCAATTATATATAATGTTTTAAAAAAAATTCATCAAATATAAAAAAATCAATATCAGTTAAGTAGTAAGATTAAAATTTTTTAATGATCGTTAAATTTACGAATAATTATATCTAATATTCATCAAATTTATGAGTAATTATATATAATATTTATCAAATTTAAGATTAATATTAGTTTAACTTTTTTTACAAGCTTACAGGTCGGTACAACTTTTTTTATCAATATCACTAAAATAAGTCGATACCTACATATACAATCGGTATAAGCTAAAACTAAAATTAAAATAAAATTAACTATAATTAATATTATTATATGTTAAAATTAAAACGTACTGATCGATAAAATTAATAACAGTACGATATAAACTAGAAAACCAAAATAAACAAAGTGCTGGAAAAAAATAGAAATGTTTAAGGGGTAACCTTTGATTGTCTTATCACTAAGTTGGAGGGTCTTCAATAGTACTGTGATAACTGATTTTATGTATAAAAAATAAGTCATGCTTAATTAGTGTATATAATCACTGATTAAAAATTATTTATATAATAAACTAGAAAACCAAAATAAACAAATTGCTGGAAAAAATAGAAATGTTTAAGGGGTAACCATTGATTGTCTTATCATTGTCATGTCCGGTCGGAAAAGGGCGTTTTATCTGACAAAGGTTGATTTTACTGATTCGTATATGTAAGTTTTTTTTTTTTTATTTGTTTAATGGGTACAGACATGGGGAATAATAAAGCCAATAGTAAAGATGGGACTCATCTTTCATGCTTTCACTTTCTTGCTTTTGCTCAAATTACAAGCAATGGCTTGCATTTCTAAGTAAATTCTAGCCCCATCACTTGAGTTAAACTCAAATTCTTGAGACACGACACCGTTTCTTCGTAAGCATAAAAAACTAAGCTTCAAATAACTTCCCCTAAGCTCCCAAATTTCAACTTAAAACAGGCAAACATGTAATGAAATTTTACCTCACACGACTTCTATCCTTAAGGGAAAATGGTGCCAGCCAAAGGTTCCATTTTCTTACTCATTTTTACAATTACCAAAAACAAAAAATCCTCAGTTGAATATGCCAATAGAGCAAATCTTAAATATATGTTTGATAACTTTGAACTTCAAATTGAAGAACACATTGAAGAGTTGCAGATGACAAATTACAATCTATCATTTATATTTTTAAAATTGAAGATTTTAGCGGTTTGACATTCCATCTGATTTTTTTAACTTGTACCAGGCTACACCTTTTTCGACAAGAGATTAAGCTCAAAGATTGCCACCCAACAACATGCAATGCTGATAAATTCTTCATCAACTGCTAGAAAGAAAAGAAGACCAGAGTTGGAATCTATGAATATTTTTTACCTTCAACCCTAAAAAAGGAGAAGAAAGTTCAAACCTCAAATTTTATATCCTTTTGGAATCACAAGTTAGCCATTCTAACGTGCCACTCATGCATATGCATCAGCTATGTACGTGAGTGTAGTAACCGAGGTATATGGGTTTCCTTCATTCAAGCTTGTCCAAAGAAGAACAGTTTGCGCGTGAAAGCATAAGCATGTTTGTTCACGTATAAACACGCTTCTCATGTTATTCAGTGGCACAAAATTTTTTATGTCAGATTTCCCACTGTGATCATGATCACATGTTTTCGACAAAATTAATCAGAAGGACACTCAATCAAGATAACCTCCACCTTCAAAGCCTCATGAACATACATACTGGTGATTGCTCACGTGAATCTGCTTCAATAACCAGCTATCCAATAGTCTCATTCGGAATAGAAACAGGTAAAAAGAAAAAAAAAAAAAAGGATGAAAATGAAGAGAACTACAATCAATAGTTAGAGCACCCTATTTGAGCACAACTTTTCAGGAAAAAGGTAACAGTTCATGGGTTCTGTAGTCATACTGTCACGTACTAATCATTTAACTGTCCTCAAATTCATTTTCTCATTTTAGAAAATTAAGATTTTGATACACAATTCGTATCTCAATTTGATGTCTGCTACATCATCTTCATTAAGTTCCTAGAATGCTCCAAAAGCTGTTACTTACCATTGTCACCAGTCACTCGGTGAGTGTAATTAATGTCACACTATAAGGCCTGGTAATAAAACTATGAAAAAATGGCGAAAGGAGACACAATGCTAGCAAAATGAGCATTACATGATGGCCATGATTTCACACTCTGAAAATGACATGGTATGGCAACATCAAAATGAGTGATAACTCAGTCAAAAGGTAAGAAAGCAGTCATATGCAAACAAATGGATTCTACTTGCCTTCATTCTTTGCAGATCCAGAGCAATGTGGAAAGCTTGTGAGAAGTAATGCCACGGTAAATGCTAATCAGATCACTTGTCACCTTCCGTGATTCTTCACATAAAAATTTTTCAGGCACCTTGATGTTTCCCTAGGAATGCCTTCATCCATTTCGGATTCTTAGTCAGGGACGTTCTTTGATTTCACCTATTTGTCATGACTTCCACTAACAAGAAAGAAATACAAGTAAGTTTATCCGCAAGTGATCAGCCAGAAAATGTAATTCAAACAAAGATCAAATAATTAAGAGCACATCTTGAACTTGATCCTCGCATAGCAGTTAGAAAAAGGATGTCCTAACTGCGTACCAGGGGGAAGACACAAACAATCTACTCGAATCATTTAAACACAAAAAAATAGAAGGGATGCCCAGAGCCAGGGATTATGGAGAAATAAAATGAAACACATTGAGCACCCTTTGACACTCAAAATATTACAATAACACTTCCAAATGACTTTAGAGAACATGCATATGCCATGCAGCTCCTAGTATGATAATACATATATGCAAAATATTGAATCCACCAAAATTTCCAATCCTTTTTCCATATGATTACTCGCTTGAAGTGGGATTTCCGTGTGAGCCTTGATACACATTGTCATCATATAAGTTGGTCTGTACTTTTATTACCCCTTCCATTTGATTTGCATAGTTGCTAACAAAGTAAAAAAGCATCTCATGGAAAGGCACAAAGCCAAAAATAGGAAACTGAATGTGCTTTTTTCTTAAACAAGTAAAATTGAAGAGAGTGAGGAAGAAAGAGGAAGACAAATGACACACCTGCTGTCCAAAGCCAGTATCTTGAGTGGGTATATTGAGGTGGGAACAAAAATGACATGATAGGAATAGCTATGCACGGAATTGACTGGAATGTCATGCACAACTGAAGATCATTAAATGTTGTGCAAACAACTATCAACTCATATTCAGCCAAAACAAATTGAAATTTGAATGACATGCTTCAACTGATTAAGCAGATAGATAAATAGAAAATTTCACGGAAGAATCAAACCTTGCATAACTTGTGCTTAGAACAGCAAGAACTACTAATGAAAACAGTCAATTTAATACAATTTTTTCTCCAAGTCTTTCAAGTATAAAACTAGAGAAAAGTGAGGAATATGCAATCATCATCTGCAATATGTGAATTAAATTAATATTAATATTAATAAACATTCAACAGCAATAAGATGGTTAACTTTCAAAGGGCAATTGGTTATTTACAAAATTGAATGGAAAGTCATCTGCAATTTCCAATTCCTTTTCTGTAAAAAAACGATAAAAACATTGCAATAGAAACAAAGCAGTGAAATTTCAACTATTTGGCTATTGGCAATGAAAGAAAATTCAGAAGTATAAAACAAAATATCAAAGTTCATCATTTCAACTATGGCAAATAGTTGTGTTAGGAACATCAGTTTATTGAAAGGCATAGCTTCTACTTTCTAATAACATGGTTTAACTGTCACCCCTGAGAAAATGCTGTTGCCTCCAACATCCTTTCACCAGAAATTCAAACATTGAAAATCATAGAAACAATCACCGAAACTGAAAGTTAGAAGAATAAATAAATAAAAATAAAAAAATAAAAAAGTAAACTTGCAAGGCTAACTGGTAAGGTGTCCAACACTACTCTATTGTCATCAGGCCTAAGATGATAATGAGCAGAACCAAAAGCCACACTTGCAATATCTCCGTAGAAAAGCACCCAACCCCACACCTCTCCTCGCAATCTGCTGCCAATGCAGTGTCCAAAAACATCAGTTAAATCACCAAATGATCACAAAATTTTAACCTTTTCAACTTAAAGACAGAAAAAAAAAAACTTTTCTTGAAAAAGCTTCCTACTTCCAAACAAAGAACAAGCCCCAGAACACCCACAATCAGAAAAGGGAAATCGGTGATCACGTTCAACGTGTTAGGAACCCCCGAAGGCCAAAAAATAAAAAAAATCCGGATGGAAAAATGTCAGGGGTTTTGCTTTGCTTCTTACCCAACATAATGTAAAAGAAAGTTGTACCGAGGAAGTTGCGGATGTCAGCGTAGAGATGGTTCCAATAAGAAAATGGGATCTTAGGAGTGACCAACATGATGAAATGCCAACAAAGCAAAGTAATTCCCCATAATCGAGTTCTTCCTCTTGTTGCCTGTTGATTCACCATTTCCTCTTTTTTTGTTCTTTGGAAGGAAAAAAACTGTTCTTTTCCTCTGCTTTCACTTTATTATGTTTGATTTCTCTTAATTATTTGCTCTCTATTGGGGAATCCGAATGTTCGACTTGGTTTTCTTGTTTTTTTATTGCATTTGTTCTCATTTGATCTGCCGATGTTTCACACGTACCCTGTTTCTCCCTACACGGGCTGTCGCCTTTTTATTTTGCGACTGGTTTCAGGTTACCGAGCTGAAATAGGTTAAAAAAAAACCCATATCCTCTTCTTTCTCCATGGATATCAATGAAGGCCCAATTTTGACTCTTCAAGGAGACCAATTTGGCAATTTCTAGTGGTTTGTGTCAACTTTCGCTAAGTTACCCGATTAAGTGAAAAAGCCCACGCTTTCGATTAGGAACGAGATTACAAAAGCCGTGTTTGAAAATCCAACCAATATGAGCCGAGTTCGTAAATCAAATAAATAACTTAATTCTTTAATTAGTATATTTTTAGTTCTTCACATCAATAAGAGTAGCCCTTTTTTGTTCTCATGGAGTCCATACTTATGCTAATGACGCTTCTCATTAAGATCATTTGTCATTATATTATAACGTTTTCAGCTGTGGATGTCCATAAATCAATAGAAGAAAACAAAAGAGAGAAAAAAATGAAAAGAAAAGGTTGAACTGCCAATTTGCCATGTTTCTACAAACTTTACACTTTCTCAGTTTTAGTTAATTCATTATATAATTATAATGATTGCTAGACCTGTGATATACCAAATCTGACTAAGTAATATTAACCCCAAAATCAGCCCCTTTCCTGGATGGACAAGCAAACATAATTAAAGTTGTCATCAACTGACACTGTTGGGACAAAATGGTGTCCTCATTCATTTTGCTTGGCTAAGGCTAACCAAAGTAGCAAGCAAGCAACCTTCTAAAAATTTTTTTTTTCCATGTTATTACATCAGAAGATCTACCTATTTGATCTTTTATTTGAACCAATTCATTTGAGAAAAAAAAAGGGGGGGCTGGTTGGGGGGGATTGGCGTTGGATACTCTGAAAAGACAATATGGGTCGATCAATGTCTGAAAAATGTATGTTTTGGTAGCTTTGATGTCATTTCATCTGTTAATATGTTATAAAACTAGACTCACAGCGAGCGGATTATTGAGGAAATTATAGACCCACTTTCCTTTCAAAATAAAAGCACATGATCATAGTGCTATGAGACAAAAGAGATCAAATAATTTAATCAGTCCCACTGACATAAAGAATGATAAAAGGGAAAAAAAAAATTATCCCAAATGCCTAAAATTCAAACTGATTGGTGCTTAATGGCCTAAAAAGGCTTTGTTTAGGAAATCGTTTGGTAATGGGTGACTCTTCCTCCTCCATTATATGTTTAAAAAATAAATAAAAAATATTTTAAAATAACATAAGTCAATTGATTTAAACGATTTTAAAATTTAAAAAAAAAATTTATATTTATTATATAAAAATAATTGTATATTATATTTATAATATATAAAATATTATATTTATATTATATAAATTATAATAAAATTAAAATTAAAAATTTTATTTATTTATTTATTTATCAATATAAAAACTAATCAATCAAATTAATTAAATAAATTATGTTTCGTAACCGATAAATTTTAAAATCAATTAATTAAATTAAATCAATTTAAATACTTTCCATTACCTATATTTGCATGCACATTAAATTGGGCATGAAAGCATAGTACCCAAACGAAGTCTCCCACGTGCAGCACAGCCAAGCACCTGCCAGTGCCACACTGCCCACAGATGGGATCAGCATTATCTGGATAAGCAAATTCAACAAAACTCCTTTGAATTTTTTTTTTCTTTTTAAACCAAATCGCCCCATCTCTCCCTTCAATCCCCTGCTTGCTTTCTGTCTCTTTCAATCCAAACAAAAGCAGGCCTTTTAGTAAACACTGCCTCTCTCTCTCTCTCTCTCTCCTACAAAAGCCAGAGCTCTCCTTGCAGTTTTCCTCCACTTCCAGAGTTGAATCAGAAACAGGTTTCCACATTCTTGTCTGAAAATCAGTGGGATGCCACTACATTTTATTGAGGAAGTTTAACAGAGTCCAAGAGAACAGTTAAAACGCTAAATGCTAGGAATGGCAATGACAACAATCATGGTTCATAAACTAGAGTGCTATGGGCTTCAATGGATGTAAGCCTGGAGAATGACCAGATTAACCTAGACGCCATTGAAAGGAAATACAGTATGAAACCACAAAATGAAATGAAAATCAAGTCCCATATTTTTTGAACAGAAAGTTCAACAGATGTAAGCAATACCAGTAGTAGATCTGCACTTACATTACACACCAATAATTTAAACCCTGAAATCAACCAAAAAAAAAAACCCAAAAGAAAGGATTGAAAATCTAAAGCTTCCTCCCGAGAATCTTGCTATTTACTTCACCTTCCACCCCCCTATTCACCATCTCCTTGTACCTTTGGATGGAATCAATCTTTTGCAACTTCAACTGCTGCTTAAACTTGTTGATAAAATCATCAGCTTTGGCATCCACCTCCTCATCCTCTTCAGTAGCTTTAGCTTTCCCTTCCCTCACAGTAGCTGGCCGTCGGGTTTCCATGATTTCCTCTTCCTCGAAATGTAGAAAGGCAGACTTGACACTGGCGGATTTCTTCATCTTCCTTGGAAGCTTAGTTGGAACTTCCCCAGATGCTGGCTCGGTGTCGGATTTGGTCCTGGCAACATGATTAGCCTTCAGTTGACTGTATATTTCATCAAGTGTTTGCCCTTGACCTTGAGTTCCCTCACTTTCCTCTCCTTTCGCTTCTCCCTGATCTATCGCTCCATGGTTTTCTTCATCTTCTTCGCCTTCAGGTTCCTGGACTTGTTCATCTTCTTCCTTGTCGTGGGCTTCCTCCGAAGTATAATGGGAGTAAATTTCTTGGTTTTTATGCAAGGTGGTCTCCTCCGGTGAGAAGTAACTATAGAGGTTAATAGACTTAAGCCTCTGCAAAACAGGAGATCCATCGAGATAAGGCTGTTGCTGTCTTTGGTCATGTTCAGGGATTTGTTGTTGAAAAGAGAAATGGAAATCACCCACATCTGTGACTTTCTCATAGGCAGGAGCAGTAGCAGTAACAGTTTCCTGAGATCTATAAGAATACAAGTTAATAGATTTCAGCCTTTGCAACACAGATGGAGATCTAACAAGTTTTGGATAATTGCTTTCTTCACCTTCCTGTTTTTGCCCTTCACCAGCATCACCAACACCGACACCATGCTTGTTAGAACTCAAGCTGGAAGTAAAATAAATGGTACCAATTGTAAGGTTGAGGAAGACAAAGAAAACAGTTGGAGTGAACCAGCTGACAATGGAAGTCCAGATTGAATAAGGCACAGTGGACATTGGTTCTTCCAACATGGCTAAAGCTTTTGCTTTCTCGTTCCCTGCTAAAGGAGAGAAACAGAAACAAAAAGTGAAAAGAGAAGGGCAACAACAAGGAAAAGGATAGAGGCTTAGAGAGTGGAGGGTTAGGCTAAGGCCATTGTTTAGAGTTAGAATTAATATTTGATGGGGGCAAAAAGGGGGGGTTTTCTCATGCTTGAGTTCGAATATTTTTTGGGAGAGCACTCTTTTTTTGTTAATATATATAAATAAAAGGTTTTTTTTAAAAAAAGTTTTTGGTGAGAGGATTTGGAAAGGCATGTGCTGGGGGGAAGTGAACATATGTTTGAGAAACAGACAAAAGAGAAAGAGAGGGGGTTGGCTTTGGTGGGAGTGTTAGCAAATGTGAGGTTGTAGCTTCCTCTCTCGTTGAAGGAAGCTGATAGGAATGCTCGCATTTAGGGTTTCATCTGGCATTTCTTCGTATAATTTAAAGACATTATGTTTATTACATGTAAATTTATTGTATTGTATTTATATTATATTTTTTATATTATATTTAAAATTATCCGTATTTCCTTTATCTTTACATATTATTCTCCAGCTAAATTGTCAATTATTTTTACACCATTTTATTTGTAATTTTCTTTTCTGAGAAGCACTTTTATAAACTATTAAGGATTGGTACTTTTTTTCCCCATAAATAGAGAGATATAAAACGAATATTTAAACTATATATATATATGTATATACACACACGCACACCCATCTCTTAGTCATATTAATTGTTCAATAATGACAAAGATTTTAATGTTCTTCCCTTTTTTGGCAATGGGCCATTGAGTTTGTTGACGTTAAAAACTGAGGCCCAAAGCAAAACAAATCAACGAAACTAAACTAAGGCTGATTGTGCCTTTTAGATCCTTATGTTTTTTGCACTTGGAGATGTTGGCCCCAACTGCATCAGCTGAATTGGGTTTCCTTTTCTTTGGGTCGTGACTGATACTTTTGCCCGTCTAATTAAAAGCCCAACTTGAATTCTTAGAAGGAGATTTGACCAAAATCAAATCATATCTACAAATTTACAATTACATGCCAACACCATGTTGTTATCTTGGGATCATGATTCATTAGGAGGTCCATTATTATTATTATGAGTTTTTTTTATCATTATTTTAATAGCTTCTATTATTCATGCATGTCTGATTGATTCTGTAATTTAAAAATCACATTTATAAATGGTAATTTAAAAAATAAATTAATTAATTAAAAGAAAAAAAGATTTTCATATATACTCTAAAACAATAGGATAGATTTAATTTTAAAATCATTTTCCCACTTCCCTTTCCCCAAAGAGCAACATTAATTTGGGCATTTCTTAATTGGCTAAATTGGGTATTGGAATTAAATTTTTAAAAATTTTAATTATCGATTTAGATTTTAAAAAATTATGCAATTCCCCTTTTTCCCCTAATAATGAAAAACTAAAAACAATTGAAAAAGGTGTGCGAATCCCAAAATTCCTCTATCTTATTTTATAACAATAAATACATAATATAATTACGAATATTTATTTAAATACAATATTACTTAAAATATATTTAAAAAATAAAAAATAAAAAATATATTATTTTATTAATTCGTAAAAAAATTAAATTAATTTTATTTAAAAATAATTAAAAATTGATGACAACATCAGAGGAACGAAGTGAGAGAAAGCAAACGAACAGAATAGAGAAACAATGTCGACATAATCGAGCTCATATTTTAACGAAAGGTCGCAACTGTAGACGCCACCTCTTTCTTTAGCCTAACCTTTTCGTCAAACAATGTCGACACTCTCTGTGTATACCCTTTCCGTTTCTGAACTCCCTCTCTCTTTCCATTTGCTGCTTCGCGTGGCTATGCCGCACCATATATTACGACCGCTTTAATCATCATCATCATCCATCAACAACACTTTCATAATCCTTCTAGTCTTGTTCTTCACTTTTTGTCCTTTTTTTTTTTGGGGATTCTTTTGATTGTGTAAGAAAGAGTTTTCACAATCTTTATACGTATATGTATAATTTGGAGATTCTTGCTTTCGTCTTCTTGGCTTTGATTTATCATTGTAAAAACTAACAAAAAGAAAGAGCAAAAAAAGAAAAAATAGAAAAGGAAAACCTTTCCTTTGTCCCTATTTTTATCTCTCTCTCTCTATATATTGAACCCATCTCCTGCTTTGCTTTAGATTCTCTGTTCTCATGTTCTTCATTGAGGTTAGCTTCTCGGAATTCAAACCCCAACTTTTTTTTATTTCTGTATTTTTGTTTTTCTTTTTTTCTTAATTCAGGTTGTTTGTTGGGGTTTTTTTAAGGATTTCTGGCCGCTGCTCCGCCTTGAGCGTTACGGATCAAAGACTAGGCTTTTTCCAGGTAATTTTCAATATTGTTTGTTTTCTCTTCATGGGGTTATTGACTGGTGGGAAACTTTGGACATGAAATAAAATTCGAAAACATTGATTTTTGGGTTCTGGGATTTCATGAATTCAATCCAATTGATGTTCAAAGTTGTCTACTTTTACCAAAGTTCTTCAATTGGGTGAAAATGTTAATGAGTTTTAATCTTTTTAGAAACTTGTCTACTTTTGTCAAAATTCTCCACTTGTGCGAAAGGTTTGATCAGTTTTAATCTTTTGTGTTATTTGTTTCACTGAATCTGGCTGATTTTTAATTCAATTAAAAAAAACAGGGTCCCTTTTACAAGCGGTAACCGATTCAATGAGCAATACAAGCTGCCAATCCTCGGAGCTAGAGTTTTGTCGTGACGAGTCAGCGGCGTTGAAGTTAAAGGTCATAGCCACAGCTTCAATCCTCCTCGCTGGTGTAGCTGGCGTTGCTATTCCCCTCATTGGCAAGCACCGTAAGTTCCTCCGTACAGATGGAAGCATCTTTGTTGCCGCCAAGGCCTTTGCAGCCGGCGTGATTCTTGCCACCGGCTTTGTCCACATGCTCTCTGGTGCTAACGAAGCTCTCACGGACCCTTGCTTGCCAAAATACCCTTGGTCAAAGTTCCCATTTTCGGGTTTCTTTGCAATGATTGCTTCTTTGGTTACTTTGCTTGTGGATTTTGTTGGGACTCAGTATTACGAGAAGAAACAAGGTTTGGCTAGAGGAAGTACGGAAGAGCAGGGTCGAGTCGGGTCGTTGGATGCGGATTCAGAGTCTGGGATTTTACCAATTGTGGAAGTGAAGGACGGGAATGGAAAGGTTTTTCGAGAAGAGGAAGGTGGGGGCATGCACATTGTTGGGATGCATGCGCATGCTGCACATCACAGGCATAGTCATCCACATGGACAGGATGGATGTGATGGGTTACTGATTAGGAGTCGTGGACATGAACACGAAGATGATCATGGACATGGGCATGATCATAGAATTGGAGGCGAGGATGATGACAGTGGCATGAGGCACGTCGTTGTTTCCCAGGTCATTTAATTTACTTCTTGTTCTCAGGCCTTTTTTTTTTTTTTTTTTTCCTTTCTCTCTTTCTTCAATTTAACGTGTTGTTCGGAAGTTAATTAGTGCTATTTATTGCGGTCGTCCTTGCTTGGGCATTGAGTGGGTTGAAATTTACCTTCCACACCTTACGAAAAAAGACTCCTTACCAAACCCACTGGAATATGTTTGCGTCATGTGGGACCTCCGATGTCCCTTTTTTTTTTTTTGGGCCAAAGAATCTGATAGTGGATGGTCAACTATCAACATTTTTGCGGGGTGGGATTAGATATCTACATATTAGATTGCGGCTTCACTGGTTGGTTGTCAACTTGTCATTGAAAAAAAATTTTTTGGAGAAAGTTGACGTTAAACCAATAACTAACTTTTGCCAAGGAGTCGTCTTCTTTTGACGTAAAGTAACAAATCTAATGATAGAATTGTAGGCTGAGAACTGTGCCCTTTTTCCCCTCAAACTTGGGCTTTATTTATGTGCCATAAGATTGAAGTGTTGACTAACCCTCTCATTCCCGGATTATTCTCATTTCATGTGGCGATGTATATGTGATGTCTAGGAAAAGATTTAGGTGATCAACCATTAACCTGGTGGTGATTAACTTTCTCATCACACCAATAAGCGTACGATTTTCTTCCCCTAGCTCAATCAAGTCAATCATCTTAATTTGGAATGAGACAAATTGTTCCATTCAATGCCTTACAACAGTTTCTTGATTGCTCTCTAAACTTTCATCTTTTTATAATGAATGCCTGATAAAATTTTGGTCAAAAAGCTTGAAATGTTGATATTTGCTTATTGTGTCATGGTTGTAATTTGTACTGCAGGAGGAAGGAAAAACTGTGAAGAAAATTGTTGCAGCACTTTTTTGTTTTTTGTGTTGGTTTTTAAGAAACTGTGCTAATGAAGGCATGTCTAATTTCTATTTTTGCAGATTTTGGAGCTTGGAATTGTATCACACTCGGTGATCATTGGCCTATCACTGGGTGTTTCCCAAAGTCCATGCACAATAAGACCTCTAATTGCGGCATTGTCGTTCCATCAGTTCTTTGAAGGGTTTGCACTCGGAGGCTGCATCTCCCAAGCTCAATTCAAAAGTCTATCAGCCACAATCATGGCATGTTTTTTCGCCATAACAACCCCAGCTGGAATTGGCATTGGGACTGCCATTGCTTCATCCTACAATCCTTACAGCCCAGCGGCTCTGGTTATTGAAGGCATCTTAGACTCTTTGTCAGCTGGAATTCTAGTTTATATGGCTTTAGTAGATCTAATTGCTGCAGATTTTCTGAGCAAGAGGATGAGCTGCAATTTTAGACTTCAAGTAGTATCTTACTTCATGCTCTTCCTAGGAGCTGGTTTGATGGCTTCCCTTGCTATCTGGGCCTAAAGTTTAGTACAGAGAAGACTTTTTATTGGTTCTCTTTTCGGCCTTTATTTTTGAATTCAAGCAAAAATCATAAAACCTTTTTTCTGTTAATTTCTTCGACAATGAAGACGAGGAAGAATGCAGGAAAAAGGAAAAAAATTGTTGTAAGCTTTAGATGGATGATATATTGTCAAGCTCCACATTTTTTTCACCTGTAATAAAAGATGCTACTCTCTCTATATTTATATTTATAGTAACACGCCAAAGTGAGGGAAATTTGATGGTTCCATCTTTGCTAACAACTGTTTTTTTCCACTCAACAAGGTTCTTCGTTGCAATGATTAGCTGAGACGTAGTTCAAAAAATTAGCTTGAACATGGAAAAAAAAAAAAAAAAAGGGTGCATAAGTCTTTAATCTCTGTCTTCGAATTGATTGAAAACTAGTTCGCTGGGAACCCTTGCTGGCTTTTGGGCATTACAGCTATTAAAATTGAATAAAAGAAGGGATCGTTCTTTGCCAATTTTGTATGAGCAAGTGACGCATTCAAGACAAATCAAAAAGACCGTAAAAGGTGAGGAAGTGTGTTAATGGAGGAATCAAAGAAGTGACGGTGGAGAGTTGTCCTTGAGACGGATGAAGAGATAAAGGTTTTTTCCTCTTCTCTTAAGCTTTTATAATATCTGTTTTAAGATTTGATTTCATCGGTGCAAAAATGGCAAGTGTCTTTAACCACTATATTACAAACAAATTATAAAGAAAGTATATCCAAATCAATTGGATTACAAGAAGTAAGGTTTAGAAGAACCGATGTAAATATATTTTTGTTGCCTTGACTAGTAGAATAAGAATTGCATAAAATTATCAGGATTGATTCAAAATGGGTAATGGTAATGGGCCCTGTCTAAAACACCCAAACATTTTTAACTTCCTTGGTGAAGCTCTAAGAGGAGCAGAAATGGCGAACTTGAAAAGAACTCCTTTTTTAGGGACCAACTGCTACGTAACTTATTGTAGTGCGATATTTTCCAAGCTACATCTTTAGCTCAGCTCCTACAAAATACCACTGTTCAACGAGGCATGTACGACCTGTGACTGCTGTTAAAATCTTTCTTCACTACCAAATTACCATATCTTCTCTCTCCATCCGCCATTAATTCGCCAAAATGCCTCTTTTCTCTCACCGATCCTCCTCCTCTTCCTCGGGCTTAGCTACGCTTCCTTCCTTCTATTCGTCCAAACCTCTCAAGCCTTCGAAACCCTTTTACACGCTTTCCTCAACTCGAATTCCCTTGCCCATTCTCGTCTTTTCTCTCATCTGCCTCTTCTTCGGTCTCGCCGGTACGCTCTTCGCCATATCCGCCATCCGCCGTCATCAGCCCTTACCTGTCTTCCGATGTGGTAAATCCGAGGACACTTTCAGAGCCTTTTATTCTTCCTCTGATTCTGGAAAGCTCGGCGATGACAGTAACAAAGGCTTGGTTGATCGCCCCAAGCTTCTCGGCTTCGTTGGCATCCAAACCGGGTTCGAATCGGGTGAACGCCGGGCTGCTCTTCGTAGCACCTGGTTTCCTTCCGACCCAGATGGCCTTTTGAGGTATAATTCAAAGTTCTCAATTTGGGTCTTTCATTTCATGAAATATTTGACATAGAAGATGTTGGTCAACGTAGTTTATCATCCTGCTGGGTTTAGGATAGCTGATAATTGACGTTTTTCCTTTTACTAAGGCTGGAGCAAGCCACCGGTCTAGGTTTCAGGTTTGTAATAGGGAAATCCAAAGATGTGAAGAAAATGGCAATGCTTGACAAAGAGATTGAAAAATACAGAGATTTCATGCTGATAGATATTGAGGAAGAGTATCTTAAGCTTCCTCATAAAACGTAAGAAAATCATACTAATTTTAGCACCGTCTTATTCATGTAAGCACTGGCTTGTATCATGTATATGTAAATCCTTTTAACTTTTTTTTCTTTTCTCTATTTTTGCCCTTCCATTTTCAGATTGGCATTCTTCAAAGCAGCTTTTAAACTTTTTGAAGCAGATTATTATGTCAAAGCTGATGATGATATTTATTTGCGTCCAGGTAATCCCTAAGTGTGTGTGTTTTTTTTAGTGTTAATGTGTTGAGCGTAATGTTTGAATTTGTTTACTTCATCAGATCGGCTTGCAACTCTTCTTGCTAAGGAACGAAGCGATTCTATGACTTATATTGGGTGCATGAAGAAGGGGCCCGTGATCACTGATCCCAAATTGAAATGGTATGGATTTTTCATGTAGTCTTTGATGATTCATATTCTAACTTGAAATATGTAAAACTTTTGGAGGATTTATTAATATAAAATTTCAGGTATGAGAAATCAGGACATCTGATTGGAAATGAGTATTTCTTGCATGCTTATGGTCCTATATATGTTCTCTCTGCAGAGGTGGTGGCTTCATTGGCAGCTGCTAGGAATAACAGGTTTGCCTTTGCTTTGAGTTTGATTCCACTTGCTATTTGTTCCTCTTGAGTCTTGATTGTTCTTTGCTTTGAATCGACCGTAGAAATATGTTTTCCATGTTTAGTTTTTAGTGCAACTGATTTGTTTGTTGACCTAATATCATGAGTTTAACATTATGAGTTTTTAATATAAAAGAATGCATTTACTTGTGCTTGTAGCTTGTCTACACCCTACTTTTCTACTTGTTGAGAATCACCAAGCTGTTAAACAAATGCTCATTCTTACCAAATCTGACTTCTCAGTTATTCATTTGAATTGTATTGTAGTTAATGTCTTATGACAATTGCAGATTTTAATCATCTTTCACCCTTTTTCTTTTGGATAAATGAGTTTGGTATTCATTCAAAGTATTACGCAAGCCTACTTCAAAGTGAACAAGCTGCACCTAGCAGCAAAGCAGTTTATAGCAGCAACAATAATACCTAGAATAATAACAAGCACTAAACAAGCATTTGTTTTGCTAACTGCCAATTTTTAATAAGCATCCAGTTGATACTGTTCCCCTCATTCTGAGCTTTCACCATTCAGTTCAATCAAAAAGTTTGAGAACATATAGCTTTAATTATCTCGCTACCACATTCTGATATCTTTGTCATGTTCATGGTTTTATGTGTATAGTTTGTTATCCTCATTGTTTCTCTCCACTGCTCTATAACCTCTCAATTTGTCCCCCCCCCCCCCCACCCCTTCTAATATAGTAATTCTATTATAAAATGAGTTATTCTACCTTTCAGTTTGAGGATGTTCAACAATGAAGATGTCACTATTGGATCATGGATGCTAGCTATGAATGTACATCATGAAGATAATAGAGCAATATGTGATCCTCGATGTACACCTACATCAATAGCAGTCTGGGATATTCCAAGATGCTCAGGTAGCACACCCACATTAATGAAGCCTGTTATGTTCTATTATGTTAACGAGATGTTTGAAGTGATGAATATTTAGAATGTGTAGGTGTTACTGATATTTTTATGGTATGCCTGTTCCTTCTCCTTTTCCTTCCATATAAAATGTGAATGTTTTCGTCTAAAGAACCTGTCATTGAGATCCTTTCTTCATAAAGTTGCTTACTCTCCTTGTGCCTCGCTATTTATCTACCCGGCTGCCATAGGTTATCCTTTTCACATGCTTGTAATCCTAAAGTAAAAGGTTATTTCTTTCTGTTAATCTTTTGATTTCTTAGCCTTAGATGGTGCATTAATGGTTCATCTCCCAGAAGGTAGAGGAAGATTACCCTACCCTAACAATGCATTAGGGCCTCAACCCTGATTTACTTTTTTGTACTGTAATAAATAAACTTGTGTTGTTCCTATAAAAAGCTCTAATACAGGCATCATTTTATGGATCCAAAAATTGTGCGTTTGCCTGTGCCTGCGTTAAGTTCCTGCTAGTGTCCTTCCAAGTTTCATATATACAAATCTGGATATACAAGAACAGTTTCACATTCATTTGACCTTTGTCTTTGTTTATTTAACTGCGTATTTTCATTACCTATTGCCATTGGAAAGCATCCTCGTGCTCTGAGTTTAGTAGATTTTTTAAGACTGGATTGTTTTTGGATTTTTGCCTGGAAATGCTTCTTGATGTTAATATAGCAAATTTCAAAGTTGACATGGGAAACCTTGCTAATTCCAGTATCATGTTATTAGTCAGGAGAAAAATGGGGGAATAAAGAAGACTAGAGATCCCGCTATTTATACAACAGTCTGCATATTTGTCTGTGTTACTGCTTCTGTTAGTGCGAATACTTTTATATTGCTCTTTGGCTAATGCTTATGTTATGCTTTAATATGAGGTAGCTTCGTAAAATTTGTTAATTATCATTAAAATGGACAAGAATTTACAATCCAGCTTAGTATATTGGGACCGCTTTCTCATTTCATATAATCTTTGTGTCGTATCTCTCTTGTGAATAAATTGGTGTCGATTTTCAGGTTTATGCAATCCAGCAAGCAAACTTAAGGAGCTTCACAAGATCGATATGTGCTCCAAAAGCCCAACATTGCCACCTGATGACATATAATATACTTCTTTGGCTTGAATTTTAGCCAGGATGTCAATCACGCAAGGTAGGTTGGTTTCTTCAAGCAACCTCCAAATGCGATCATTGTTGTTTCTTCTTGCCAAACTTATTAAAGCACTCTATTCTTTTCCCACGTGCTGCGATTAAGCTATCAGAAATTAGGAAAACCACCCCATAATGAAGAGATTGCTGTGCTATAGAAGCATTAAAAAAATTGGTTCTGCAGGATTAGTAGCCTTTCGAAGAGATTAGATATCGAATATAAGATAGTAGTGTTTTTACTCACTTGATCATAGGGTTTATTTGAGGTGCAAATTTTTGTGATCAAATTGATACATGTATTTGTAATGTAATTATTTTACCATGTGGTTGAAATGGTGGGTTGTTTGCATAATTATTAAACATCTTTGCCGCTACCATCAGATACCATTGAAGGTTCGGTTCATAACTGCAGAATCCTCATATTGTTTATGAAAATTGTAGGTAGAGGTAGCAAAATAAATTTGAACTTTGAGGTAGTTCAAATCTAAAATGATTAGTACCTGTGATCTAAGCTATGATTTCAACTTCGTATGATTTGAACTTAAAATAATGTGATTCAGACTCACTCAATTACCAAAAAATAAAATAAAAATCTTTGATTAAACTTAAAATTTTCAAACTGTAAAATGTATTCAGTAGATTTATTCGTAGGTTAATTTATTTGTTCAATCCAATAGACTTAATATGTCCAAATAAAAATGGAATGAGTCTAAGGTTTCTTTCAAATCAGTATTTATACTTTAATGAATAAAATATTTTTATTAAATTTTATATAAAAAAATATATAAATGTTCATATACAATTATCTACATTAATCAAGTTGAGCTTTAAATAAACAAATGTTTTAACAATCAAATTTCATCGGACCTATGGCGAATAGGTCTCTTACCAAGGTAAGAACTTTCTTGTGTTTGGAAATTTGTTGTACATTGTCCACTTGTTTGGTAATTGTCTTGAATTATTCAGATTAAATACGAAAGTACAATTTTCAATTGATTTTGTAGTAGTCCTTGTCCGAGTCCTAGAATTTTAGTCGTCATCCTTGTAACACAACCAAATATTTTATTTTTATTAACTTCCAAATTTTGCTGATTTATTAATTTATAAATATATATTATATTTTTATTTTTTATTAAAAATAAATATAATAAATTTTAAATATAAATATAATATGTGTTTACGTATCGTTTTGAAACGTACCGTTTCATTTTTGTAAACCTAAACTATATCACGTCTTATCTTCCTTTTAGTTTCGTGTTCAATTTGTATTAAATTTATAAATCGCCTACCAAAATAATTCTGACAGCAAAAATCTAATCGAAACCCTTCCATATAAGTTTGTACCCACTCAATTTGTCATTCCCATTGACAAATCTGCGGCTCCTTCCAGCAACTGTTTTATATTTTTGACTAATTTTTGGCCTTTGCTTTAGACACATGTTTCATTTTCTTCTCGCCACGTCATCTCTCTTACACCTACATCCTACGTGGCATTAAGATTGCCCTTTGCCAACGTGTCACTCGCCCCCTATCATCTCTTCATATTACGCGTTTCTCTCTTTTGCTTCACTTAAAACTCCAGACGAAACCAAAAAAAAAAAGTGATGACGCTAGAACGGGGAGGAGAAGAAGAATCGAAGTCGCCGGGGAATGAACTTTCTGGCGATATTTTGGGGAAGTTGAACGTCTTGTTGACGGAATCCGACGAAAGTGAGTTCTCCGATGCGGGTTTGGTCGAAAAAGAGAAACTAGAGGAGATAATGCAGGAGCTTTACAAAGAGATAACAAGCTCTTCTTACAACACTTCACCACCAACGGTAACTTTGACTTCACCTTCATCGTCGCTTCCTTTGTCTTCTTTGCCGTTCTTTGCCGTCAGTGACGTTAACAGTGAGAGCTGTGGGGCTTCAATGTCTGACTCATTGTCCACTGTGATGGCTGGCATTGAGTTCGTGGCACCCACCGGGAAACACTTATCCGACGTAAAGGTAGGGTTCACCGAGACAGGAAACGGGTCGCCGAAGAACGACTTATGGGTCATGGGGATGGGGTTTAACGATAATAATAGTAATATTGTAGTAGTAGAAGAAGAAGAAGAAAAGGAAATGGTTGGCTGTGATGAAGGGGAGTGTGGGGATGATCAATGGTTGGCAAGGGTTCTAGGATCGGGTCCACTTGAACTGGGGAAGTGGATCTGAAATTAAGCTGAGATTGAGGATGTTGTGATGATCTTCTGAATCAAATCAATTCAGTTTACCGTGCAAGGAGAGCCCTTGTAGTGTAGGGATATAGTGTCCTTGGGAAAGGTCGCTTGCATCTATTTAGGGGGATTTCAGACTATTTGTTCTTAACCTATTGTTTTCTTTTTAATTTTTCTCCTATGGTAGTTTAGGGATCTCCTTATTTTGCAGAGCACTTTAGGACCTGGAACTAAAGCCAGCAAAATTTTATTTTCTTTGGTTACTTCCTTTTATGTACAATCAGTAATCTGATGTCTACAAATGCTTGTTTTGGTAGCAATCTGATTAAATCCTCTGAATATATAAGCATAAGCTTAATGCGTTCCACCAAGGATGTGATAGGTATTTGATAAATGATTAGAAAACAAACACTCAGAGAGAGAACATTTATTGCATCAATTTCAGGGCAGAAAATCTTTGCATGATTCTAGCGGTTTATAACACCAAAGCACTTATTGCAAACAATGCAGAAGAAAGGAACCGAAAGCTAACCAAAGTTCCCTTGCATTGTTTGTTTTTCGCAAATGGAGAAATGTAAATGAACTTGTTTTATCCATAGTTCTGGAGACTCAAATTATTGCATGGACCAATGCCCCAAAAAATATACTGTTGAACCTACCCCAATGCCCGATCTTTTGGTCATTCTAGGCCCATCCAATTAATTCCTACCTAGGAAGATGTGACCACGTCACCTAGTTAAAGAGTCACCTACTTAACAGATGGAACCCTTCGCCTTTTCCCTTTTGCCCCCATGAAAATTGAAAAACTAAGGGGCTGCAACAAAAGCCTTCAGCTGGTTCATTTTCAAGGCAACGAATATAATAATAGCTTAAAACATTGTACTCGGATATTACTGCCTTTGTCAATTATTGTCGCCATTAGGACTCCTAGGCCTTTTAGACGATAGGCTTTGCCATCTAGACTTTGCCTGACTGGTTTAATGACTGTATAACAAAGGAGATTAGTCACATCGCACATTCCTGAAATAGCTAAGAAGGTCGACTTGCTTCTGAAAATTGCACGATGCATTAATACATGAAATTTGTTTGTCGGCATTGATATTATTGCACGTACGTACTATATTCAAAATTTAAAAGGAGAAAGCTTCGGTGGTTGGCTACGCAACCTCCATCTACGTTACCCAATTTGGAGACTTGGTCCACAATTGTCTTCCCTTGGATGCCTCTAGGTTCAGGACCATGATCGAGTTTCCACTGCCCTTTGGTTCAGTGGTTCCTAGGTTTAGGCTTCTAAAATTGGAAAGCTCCACTTTGCCCTTGCAACCATTATGTACACAGCCACAACCCACAGGTCACCATTTCTACAACAGCATGGTTGAAGCTCTGGTGCAAATTGACCGAAAACTTCGGCCTAGCTATTTGAACCTTTTTGCAACAATCTATAATATTAATTTCTATATCTTCTTTTTCATGTTCACATGGTATTACAAATATGACCCCATGAATTCCATTAAGTTAAAAGTCACAAACATTTTTATAGACCGAAAAAACCAAACGAGTGTCCAAGCCGAGTCCACAAAAAGGGGCCATTCACAATCATGAAGAACAATTAAAGAAGATACTGATAACTTGCAAGCCCAACCCCTGAGAGTAGGATTTAGAGCATAGGAATTTATGGGCCCAGATTCTAATTTTGAAGCTATAGTCTAGTCTCCAACATGCCACGATCAGTCCAGTACAGTGTATAGAACGGTAGAGCCAGAGTGGTGATTGTTATTTTTATCTTTCGAGGCCCCAAGCTGATGAAAGCTACAATGGCCCTAAAGATATTACTATTCCGGAAGGATTTTGTGGTTCCTGTTTGCCTATCAAGTTTTGGATGTAGATTCTCAACTGAATTATGAGCAGAGGCAGCAGTTGCGGAGGGCAAAACATTTCCTAGTTCTACTTTTAAGCAAGTTTAATATCATCAAAAGAGTTCCAACAAAAGAATATTTAAACTCATTGAATCTTTGTCCTGATACAAATAAAAGAAACCATAATTTGACGTTGAATTTGAACTTTAAATTTATTAAATATTATTTTTTAAAAATGATTATATAATTCAATTAAAACGGTTAAATCTCATGTTCAACTCTTCAATTCTTTGAAAAATGGATACATGCAAATAGAGTTAGATCAAACGTGAGAGCTTCGCCCGTCATGCCATCCCTGTATATACTCGACCTTCCAATTTATGTACTAATAATGATCGTCTACAAATGGTAGAAGATGAATAAGGATGAAAGAGGGGACCTGCTGCCAGCGAGGGAATTGTCATTTAACTGAAATGCCACGGCGAAACGGCCCCTCCTGATCATGCAAAGCCAATCATAATGAATCATCAAATTCTGTTTGCATGCTATGTATGTATGTATATATCCAAAGCTATATTATTTGCTTCCTGACAAATATTCAAGCATTACATAGGAGTGATTCACAAACACTCTACGTAGCCTATCTTCCCACCATTAAAAATTTATACGCAGATATTAATCTTCGAGTAATCTTCAAAGTCATTCAAAATTTTGTCTGCCCAGCCTCACTCAAAATACCATCGCAAACCATCGAGTATTTGAGATGACATGACTTGAAAACCTGCTTCCATCGAGTGGAGCTCATCCTCGACGAGTCACTTATTTATCAAAGATGCTTTGAAGTTGAAAACAACATAATCTTTTTGTCTTTTCTTTCAAAATTATTTGCCAAATTTTAGATGCTATTATTTAATAATAAATTTGAATAGTAGACATGATATATTTAATAAATTTGATATAATATATTAAAAATAATTAATATAATACATTTAATACATAATATATGTACCATATACATTCGTGTTTTTGAATTTTAACTTGTTTGTTATTAAATAATTTGATTTTTCGAATGAAAAATTGACAATGCCCTTAATATCTCATTAAAATTCTTGAATTCAAATATCCGTAAATATTTTTTTTATATTTTTTTGTATTTTACTACTATACATATATTTATATATAGAGATACTTGTCAATGACAACATTAAAGTCTTATCAACATTTTATTTTAATCTATTGTATTGTGTTTGGTAAAGGGAAACAAGGAGTGTGGAAAGAAAAAGGATGTTAAGAAAGACTTAGAGAGAAACATTATTTCCTTTTCTTGATTAAAATGAAGAGAAGTCAACAATGGTAAACTAGAAAAAAAATAAAAGAAGGAAGCACTTGTTTAAGAAAAATTACTAATTATTAGTAGATTATTAATCTATGCTCAACTTTTTTTTTCTTTGTTATTCATATCTTATTAATCAAAATGTGTAAACATATATACATTTTCTTCATTTTGTCTAATAAATTATAGTATTAAAGCAATAAACTTTTGATCCAAAATGTTAAATAGATAAATTCATTCAAATCCACTTATTTACGTGCATGTGCTATTTTAGGTCAAGATTATACAAAGTTTATAGACTCGGTTTCAAATTTAAGTTGGGTCAATTTAAAAGTTCATATTATTATTTAAAATAAAATTAAAAATTATTTTTATAAATTTTTATAATTAAATTTGAATCAAAATAATTTAAATTAAATCAAAACGATCTAAATTATTAAAATTTTTATTTAAATCTCACTTAACAAAGGCCGGTAGCAGGTCTACATACACATGATACACTTATATAAAAAGCATTTATATACCGTAATATATGCAACAAATATTCACAAAATATATAGGAACAGTCGGCCATATCAGACAAGAAAGCAAAATATTTGTGTGGCGAAAAAGGTTATAGAAAATAGAGTGCCTTGGATCTGCATATTCATGTAATGATTGCTTTGTCATGTGAGCAACTACAACTAGCTAGCTAGCATGAATATTTGAATACGTAAAATACATTTTATACTAAATTTCTGGATTTTTTGGACTTTTGGTCCAATGGTATCTCTTCCGGTTTTCTTCGCATTCCTCAGACGAAGCAAACTTGCAATAGGCTAGTGATGGTGTTCTGGGCACATTTATTTTGCTTTTCAACCTTGATATTTGAGCATCAAATGACTTAACGAGTTTGAAAATAAGTTAATCAACCGAGGGTTTGTAAAAGAAACTGCTAAGGAGATGGTTGTCGATATTTGAAAAAAGTTGTGGGGACTAAATGGGGCGGCAACAGCCAGCATTTTTTGTCGCTAAGCCTGCATTCGATGGCCTTTTTGGCAAGACTTTGAGCAGAAAATATATATGCCTCCCTTGCAAATCTACAAACCCATCTCTTCATATCTGCAAAAATCCTCTCCCTGTCATATTCCTTCCTAAATCCTTCCAAAACTGCATTTATTTGTATAAAACCTTTCACCGCTTCTCAATGGCCAGAATTTGTTTGCTGCTGCATTATTTACGGCATGCTGAATGTAAAAGGGTTAAACATTCATCTCTCTTCATTTTCACAATTATATAAGCAAAACTTAATTAATACTAATATACTATAGTATAATATACATATATATATATATATCAATTAAGAACAAATATGGTGGTGATCTTTGTTTTTGAATTGTAGGTATCTTCTTTTTCACCGGTTGTCTGTACTTTGTAGAGCTCGAGATCCCACACAATGCATATATAGCCTTCTTTTGTCTTTTCAGATGGAAAGGGGATTGAAAAAGAGAAAAAAAATGCTTCAGGGGTGAGTTAGGGGGGGGGGGAGCATTAATTTCCTTAGCCTTATATAGGGATTAATTCAGATTCCCAATGACGTACAAATTACATATGATTATATTTCAGTGTTTGACCAACATATGTACTGGTAATAAATTATAAGGGATTCTTTGACTAAAAACATGGTTTTAATTTATTTCTTCATATCTGGATTTGATGTTGCAATAAGATTTTTTCTGTAAAGTTAACTTGATACAGCTCAGATAATTAAATATAGAAATTAACTGAAACTTTTCACTACACTTGATACTAGATAGGATATTACTGCATATCAGTGTAGTAGAACAACTTGGAATACATTAATGACTTTTCGAGCAATAACATTGAAGACAAATACTTGCATGTGCAAATGCTATAAGAAATAAAAAGCAACCTCTATCAGTTGATATTTATCCTCTTCATTATACAGTAGTAATATACAAATATATATTAGAAAAAAAGACAAAAAAAACTTTTCTTCTGAAATGTTTTTAAGGGGACAAAGGGGTTGCAGATAGGGTCTTGTTTTGTCATGTATACTGGCCATGGGTTTGAGTAGTTGCATTCGACACCTTCTTGTTAACTTTTGTCTTGTTTACATCTTGTTTTGCTTGGGTGACATGAAGTCACGTGAATGGCTCTCAGGCCTCTACTTGCCACTTCCTTCGCTGCTTTGTAAGACCTTTGAACAGTATTAATTACGCCCCTTTGCCCCTTATCCCTTATATTGGTTCCATCCTTAGCCTAATTTACTTTGTCAATTCTCGGATATCTTAATATATTTTATTTCTTTCATTTGCCAATGACGCCAGTCTATCTTAACCCACCACCAGCTCCTTCTCCCATTGTGGAGCTAAAAGAAGGACAATACCTTCAGCTTTCTCTTTCAGTACCCCAACAAGCTGCTTCTTGGCTGTCTGTTGATCATCATCCTACTTTCTTCAATACCGCTAAGCCTGAAGAATCCAACCATGATCATCATCACAAGGCAAGAACCCTAATAAAAGTTAATTATTTTAATTTTTTTCGGTACATCTAATATTCTCTAATTATATATATATCTAAGTAATTTCATGTTCCTGGTAGTTACTTTAATATATAATTTGTTTTATAATTCTCCTTTTGATCCCATGTTATGTTTTTCTTTGGTGATCCTATGTTAAGAAATCGACCGAATGTTATGGAATAATCCTTTTGAAGTTGGTTTAATTTCTTTAGTATTAGCTCATGATCATAAGCTATATAGCTACTTCTTTTGTTGCCTCGCTTGATCTGTCAGCTTCCTCCTTCTTCCATCAAAAAACTACATATATAGAGTCCAAGAGCCTAGGTTTTAATCAATATCTTGATTACTTCTTTGCAATATTAATTTCAGCGTAGTGAAATGATAGACGTATGTATAATTTATGTATGGATCTAAATGTTTAATAATCTTATCTTTGATTATATATAGGTCAATAAGTATGATGGCAGATCAGGCGATCATCATCAAGCAAGCTCATCATCTTCACTTCAATATGCGGTGGATCATAGCGCAGCCATTTGCCACCAACCTTTATCCTTTAGTACAAAAGAGGATGGGGATTCTGAAAGTGCAAGTGATCATAATAATGGATCATCAGTAAAATGGATGCCCTCCAAAACGAGGCTAATTAAGAAGATGATGAACTCCAATTGCAGTACTACTGGAACAGCAAATCACAATAAAGCGGTGAAATTTACATCGAAGTTTCAACATCTGATGCATGATGGTGATGAAACCAATTCTTTTGGCAAAACCAGTAACACCATTAGAGTATGCTCCGACTGCAACACGACCACGACACCTCTTTGGAGAAGTGGCCCTCGAGGCCCCAAGGTAAGTTTAGTAAATCTATGTATAATTAATAATATATTAACTTCGTTGATGAAGTTTACTAAGTCTGAGAGGTGAAAAACTTGTGCAGTCTCTTTGCAATGCTTGTGGGATTCGGCGGAGAAAGGCAAGGCGAGCCATGGAAGCGGCTACATCAGCAGCGGCAAACGGTGCCGCTGTTGCAACGGGTGCCACAATATCCATGAAGATTAAGGCACACAACAACAAGGAATTAAAGAAATCACGTACTACGAGCCATGCTGGGCAATACAAAAAACATCATCAGTTCAAGGCAGCAGCCCCTTCTTCGGATCATAATTCCCATTATCAACAGAACCAAGAGAAGCTTTGCTTCAAAGAGTTTGCTTTGAGTTTGAGCAAGAATTCAGCCTTGCAGCGTGTGTTTCCTCAGGACGTGGAAGATGCTGCAATCCTACTAATGGAGCTATCTTGTGGTCTTGGTCACAGTTGAAATTCTTTTCTTTTTCCTTTTTTTTTTTTTTCAAATAAATTTTGTTGCTTTTATGAAGGAAGTTGTAGTAGTTTCCCTTTTAGTTTGTTATATATATATATGTGTGTGTGTGTGTGTGTCTGACCCAAAGATAGAAATTAAAAAGTGATCCTATATATGTATTCAAGCCAAGAAAAAATTCTAGTTTATCAGAAATTAAAAAAAAAAAAAAACCTTTAACATTCTGCAAATTTTCCAGTCTAATATAGCTAGCAAATGCATCTCAGCATTAATCACTGAATCCAAGTTTTAAATTAGATAACTTTCTCTTACTCTTATGGATTTAATTAGATTTGATCTCGGTTTTTATATCGTATTGATGTGATTTTTATTTTATTATAATTTTATTTAAAATATTATATATTTATATACATTTTGATATATTAATATTTTATGTTAAATATATTTTAATTAGTTTGTATATTTTGTAGTATTCCTATTATTTTTTTAATTTTATTATCATATTTTAATCTTTTCATATTATATACCAAATTATCATATCTAAAGACGTAAAGATTGGAAAATTAACCATTCTTACCAAACGTCATGTATGATCCAACCAATTAAATGAAAGCAAGTTCAACTTTTTTTCCCTACGTCCGCATCCAAGTCACTTATTTTTCAAACAACAACAATTAAAAGAATGAAAACCAAAACCAAAAGGAAAAAATCAAATCAAATCGCCAAATCCAGCCCTAAATTAGCAGCACATCACATTCCTTCCGCTCTCGGATTTTCAATTTTACTTTGAATTCGGATTTAAAACTTAGGATGATGTAAAATCAGATTTAACGAGAGCAATAATTTGTCAAGCAGAAGATTGTTTATTGGATGCCTCTGGTGATAGAAATAGAGTGGACAAAGGACTGCAAACAGCAAATCCATTTTCGTTTGTAATGAATTGAGAAGTTAAAATTATAAAACAATGAAAAAGAATAAAATCAAAAACGCCCGAAGGCGACGATTGTAGCCAACAATTGGATGGCAACGATAAGTAAAATGTTCGACTAAAAGCCCACCTCATCTCCGGCGACTCTAAAATCATCAGCTACGAAGACTTGACCCCAACCTCCGCTTCATCTTTCCGGGAGGGTTGATTACACCTACTTTTGGTTTTCATTCTTTTCATTGTTGTCATTTGCATGAAAGAAAGAACAAGCGACTTGGACGTTAACATGGAAAAAAAAAAAAAAAGGTTAACTTGGATTGATTTAATTGGTTAGTCTATATATTAATTTTCAGTAAAAATTGAAGATTTAATATTAAATATTAATAGTGAAAAATCTTCCTAATTTTATTGTTTTATTTTTATTTTTTTTAAAATTATACTCTTGCTTTTTGTAAGTCTATAGTTTCAAGCCAGAAAAGGAAAAAGGATTTCATTACTTAATTAGAAGGGGAAAAAATATTCTTAAAACCTATTAACTATTGAAAATATTGAGTTTATATTTACTGCAAACTTGCTCCTAAATCTGTTAATGACCTTTTTGATGTTGGCCTTCCTTGCAGCTTTATAATTTGTATAAGTTTAGTTGGTTGAGGCTTATAATAATTCATTGCAAGAATTGCTACTTCTAAAATTCAAACATGGACACTATTATCGTGGTTAAATTGTAAGAGTTAACTTATTGTTTTGCTTTTACCTTTAGATTCAGCTTTAAAAGGTATTTTTTTTTTGTTTGAAATATGATGTATAATTGAAAATTAACAATATATTCTATTTTGAAATTATTTATTTATTTTTATAATTAAATATAAATAATAGTTTTTTTATTAAATCAGGTAAGATTAAATTGAAAAGGGTTAACATGTTTAAAGTTTAAAATGAGTTTTAGATAATATGATTATGTATTCGCATTAAAATTTCTACGTCGTATGCTCTAATCTAATAATGTTGGATTGTAGTTTTTTACTAGTTAAGTGTGATTGTAATATTTTTTTTATGTTCACTCTTCTTCTTTTCTTTTGTCTTAATGTTGGACATTCTTCCCTGTTCTTATAACATTTATTTTCCTTCAATTGCCTGGTGATTGAATCTGTTGGTGAACCCTGTAGGGATGTGCCTTGCATTTTATTTCTAGGATGACATGTACTTCGTCTTAGAAATATAGCTGCCACCCTTTGTTTCCTTAGAATCTGACCATTAACTTGGGTTTATCGATATTTTGCACTTTTCCTCCCAGCAAATTTTCAATTATTGGCTAAAGCCTTGTTAGAATATTTAAATAAGGAATGTGCATAATCATTATTTTAGGAATTCAACAAGAAAGTAGAAGCAATGAATAAAAATGTGTAACATTAAAAATTCATGTGGTCGTATCCATGAAAACAAAACCATTCCTACAAGTAGATCATTAGACTTTGTTAAGCATGAAATTTGTAGACGAATTTGTCGAATTTTAAGTCATATATGGAAGCTCCTAAGCTGTTGCTTTGTATGTACGAATGGTGTCAAAACATCTTATTTTAATTTGGCATAAAAAGGTGTAGAATATGACAGCTGCTGTTTTCCACTTCGTATAGAAAGGTGTTGCACTACCTGAATCAGATGCATAGAATATGACAGGATAATATTGACTTGAACAATAGTGCAGAAAATTGCTTTTTATAGTTAGAACCTTGACTAGCGTTCATGGTTGATATTAACTTTTCTTGGCATTTGTTTACTAGTGATTTGTAAGTCTTGTTTCCTTACAGTTTGTCGTTGATGTTATATTTGCTCGTCTTTTTTTTCCTGGAACTGTTAGGGGCCAGTGGACTTATGCTTTTTGTTATTGTGCTTGTTGTTAAAGGACCATGCCAATGAGTTGTGGGTTTGTATGTTCATGTGTTTATATAGTTAGCGGGCATAACGAATAAATGGTTGTTGCTTGGCAGTATGGCTTATAGTTTGCGAGCAACTAAGTCTATCTCAAACATTTTTTTACTCCTTTTTAGAATATATGACAAATGTTGATTAGATTTTGCTATCATGATTCATGACTAGGGGGAGAAATTGAAATGAGTATTTATTTCAAAATGATGTTCACTAACTTTATCTTTAATCTTTTATTCTTTAAGATCCAAATTCCAAGGCCTAATCTTCATGTTAGTTTTACTATTAACCCGACTTTTTATTTGATTTAAGTCATACGTAATTTACAGATTCGTATTTTTATATTCACTATGTTGAGGATCTTTTGATTTGAACCTAAGACTCCTTTAACTCCTAAATAAGGCTTAGATAGATTTTTTTTTTTTTTTAATTTGTTGGTTTTCAATGTACATTTACATTAAATGAAAAGTTTATGGAAAAAGCAGAAATAATTGTTAATTTCTTGCTCTTAGAATTATAGTTGGACATTTCATTTATCTTTCTGTATTTGTTAGGACAAACATATTTTACTGTGATTTAATTTTTACTTTTGAGAATAAATTATTAAAATTATATTTGTTTATCTTGATTCTTTCTTTATTTAACCAACTTTTTTACATTGTTCTACATTACCCTTTATTAGCCATATTATTAAATCCCCTTTGAAGATTTGAAGAAATTTTTATTTTTTTACTCAACCTTTCCTTTTAAGATAAATTTTTATTAATTATTTATATATATTTTTTATAGAATATGAATCTGATTTATTAAATAAAAAAAAGGATAGTGGATTGGATATTCTGTCGACTGGTATTAGGTCTTAAGACCCAAAAGGGCCAACCTTCGGGCCATCAAGAGAAACTATAGACAGTAGTCATATTATTATTATTATTATTATTATTTGAAAATAAAACATTAAAAAAAGAAAGAAAGAAAAGCACGATTAGAGATGTGCAATTGGATACGTTTAATTCGAGAAATGTCATAGATCGAACCGAATAAAAATTATTTAATTATTATTTTTAAGAAAATCATTTAGTGCATTATTTATTAATATTTTTTATAAATATCATCTGAATAACATTTCTTCTAAAAGTTATAATTCAAGAATTTAGATTTACCGGTTTATTTAACACCTCAAAATGCTTTAGAATTTCCAAACCGATGCATGGAATATTTAGATGATCATCGGCTCTCTGTCTTTGGAAAAAGGAAAATTAATTTATCATAGAAATCTATGCACAATAAATAAAGTAAAAAAAACTTGAACTCAAAATAATTTTCGCTTAATCTAAATATTGATTCATTTTATTTAAAGATGAAAATTTTATAAAAATTGAGATTCGAACTCGTTACTTACAATTTTTTTAATATCTCGTGCCAAAATAAGCAGTAAGTAGAAGTATTTAATTCCCAAAGCTTCTCTTAGTCCTTATCATCATGGTAAGTAGAGAAGGTCATGGATTGAGTTTGGGTTGAGTTTATGTTTAATATTAATATTATTTATACTTTCGAAGCTTGATTTAAAATATTAGTTTTAAATTTTGCCAAGCTCGTCCATATTTATAAATAGGTAGTTCAAGTCTGTTTAGACCTATTTATAATTATATATTTTTAACTTTTTTAAAAATTTAATTTTTAGTAATTTAATAATTTTTTTTATTGAATTTTAAAATGTAAATATTTTAACATTTTTTTAATGCTTACATTATAATATTTTATATATATATTTATTATATGATAAAAATTATATAATGATATATAAATACAAAATCAATATATATTATAGAATTGGAAAGAGGCTAAGCCGAGTCAAGCTTGGACTTTAAATGTTAGAGTCAAGGTCTAGCTCATGTTTTAAATGGGTCTAATTTTTTTCCCAAGTTGGGCTTGATATTTTTGTCAAAATCATTCTAAATATTGGTTGGACTTTTTGATTTGGGCAAGTAGCTTGACTCACGAACACCTCTAGTGGTAAGCACAATATTAATATAAAATATGAAAAGACGATTAGATAAATGTATCAAAATTTATATAAATATAAACTTAGCAATTACCATATTCATATCTCATTTGTGTAATTTTCACGTTAAATAATTACGTGTGAAGTATTATATAATATAAATTTTAACATGTTAATTTATATTATATAAATATTGACATTTCGTATATTATATTTATATTATATTTATTATGTAATATGTGTGTTTTATTTTATATTTTAATTTTTTATATTATATAATCATATTAATTCATATTATATAGTTATATCTATCTTAAAATTACTATATTTACATAACTATATAATATCTTTTAACATAAATATAAAAATAAATTAATAAAAGATACATAGATCCACGGTCGTATGTACCATATGCTCTAATGGAAGTAGACAGATAGATGTGCGGTGCTAGGTTTACCTATGTATTTGTTCGGCGTTTAGGCTTCAATCTCCATCCAGAACTGAGAAGGCATGTACCTCTCAATCAATTTTCATTACCATCCCACTTCTTTTCTATATTCCTCATGGCTGTGTCCAATAATCTTAAACATAAAATAATTATATGATATGATTATAACATAAAAAATAATAAAATTTAATATAATATATATAAAAAATAATATAAATATATTAAATTTTAATATAATATAAATTATTAATATATAAAAATTTATATAACATACATGATATTTTAAATATAATTATAATTTTTTTAAATATAAAAATAATAATATAAATATATAAATTATAATGTCTAATTAAAGCCAAAAAGGTGGGCAGAGTATAAAATTCCCTACCAAATCAATCAATTGAGAGAAAGGACCTTTGCCAAACACACTCCAACCTACGCTGACACCCTTTTTACTTCTTTTTTTCCCTAAATTTTATCACTTTTAACCAAAATTCTTCCTTCTCGCTTGAAAGTAATTAAAACTGGAAATGTTTAAAATATATTTTCCAGCCATATTTGACCAACAAAACCCAACAACTCCCTTTTTTTCTATAATATTATAATCTCCTATAACAGATTAAAAAAATCAGGTTTTTTAAAATTTATTTAAGATTAAATTAAATAATTTTAAATATCATATAAAATAATATTTAAAAATAATTAATATATAATATAAATGAAATACTAATACATAAATATATTAATATAAAAATATAAAAAATAATACAAATAAAATATAAATATCACTAATAATTTATTTGAGATAAAAAGGGAAAAAATAAGAAGTGATGATTTTCAAAGTAGATAGTAGATGCAGTCAGCCACACATAGAAAGTCCAAAATCTTTGCCCAATGAGTAGAATCTTTTTTATTTTTTTATTCTTTGCATAAACAATGTGTAGATTCGATGTTCCAAACATCCAACTGTCAGGCAAATGAAATCAACAAAATCTCAACCGTCCAATTTCAATCAGAGGGTCCAAAATTGCACCAACTAAAACCGGATCTATCGTAAGGAAGTAAGAACAAACACTGAAAGTCTGAATCCTATCGGTTCAGTCACGTACAACAACGTCAGCCACAAAGACAACTTCCGAGGTTGATTCCATAATTTCTCCTTTTTCCAACTCTACCTTCCACCCAATCTCCGGGTCTCCCCTTTCTATCTCCGAAACAACAGTAAACCAAAAATTTCCCACAAGAAAATTAATTAGAAAAAAAAAGAATTTCTTGGATTACGAGATTGTGAAGCAGATTTTGCCAGCACTGAATCTCCAAGCTTCATTTTTTTAAAAAAAGATATAAAGTTTATTTTTCTGTTTTGTTTTGAACAAAGAGGGTGTAATGAATTATGATCCATTGAATTTCAATCTGTTTTTCCTGCGATTACTTCCATTCATTTTCTGTTGGATTTTTTTTGGGGTCTGATATATGATACCCTCAAAAAAAAATTCTGTCTTTTTCTCCATAGATGATGAGTCACCCATCATCATCCACCATATTTGAAGCCCACAAAATTCTTTATTTTTTCCCATAAAAATAAAAGATTTTTATTATTTTTTTAGATATTCTTTGATTATTTTAAGCACAGCCATGTATGAATATATAAAGTTTATGTATGTATATATATATATATAGACAAAATTTACTAACAATTCCACCAACCGGCTTCCCCTCTCACTCATGAAATAGAAAATAAAACTTTAGCCTTTTTTCTCCTCAACAACCCAAGTTTCTTTTTTTCTGCTTCTTCTTCTTCTTCCTTGCATTTCCATTAGTAGAACCTTAGAAAAAAAAAAAAAAAGAAAACTCATTTATGGAGCGGGCAAGGAGGGTGGCTAACAGGGCAATCCTGAAACGTTTGGTTAATGAAGCCAAGCGATCACGCAATGGTGAAATGAGCTCTTCTAAATTGCCAGTTCTGTACGCACCTTCGAGGTATGTGTCTTCATTGTCACCATTTGGTTCTAAGAGTTATAACAGATCAGATTTGTTAGGGGCTAGAAATTTGTCAAACAATGGTGTTGGGTCGCAAATTCGATCCATTTCTGTTGAGGCATTGAAACCAAGTGACACTTTCCCCCGCCGCCATAACTCTGCAACCCCCGAAGAGCAGACCAAAATGGCTGAGTCATGTGGATTTGATAGCCTTGATTCCGTTATTGATGCAACTGTGCCTAAAACTATACGTATTGATTCCATGAAGTTTTCCAAGTTTGATGAGGGGTTAACTGAGAGCCAAATGATAGAACACATGAAAATTTTGGAATCAAAGAATAAGATTTTCAAGTCTTTCATTGGGATGGGTTATTATAACACTCATGTTCCCCCTGTGATTTTGAGGAATATAATGGAGAATCCAGCTTGGTACACTCAATACACTCCTTACCAAGCAGAGATATCTCAAGGGCGTCTCGAGTCTTTGCTTAATTTCCAAACTATGATTACGGATCTTACTGGATTGCCTATGTCAAATGCTTCATTGCTGGATGAGGGCACCGCCGCTGCTGAGGCTATGGCCATGTGTAACAATATACTGAAAGGAAAGAAGAAGACTTTTATCATTGCTAACAATTGTCACCCGCAGACAATCGATATTTGTAAGACCAGAGCTGATGGTTTTGATCTTAAAGTGGTTACTGCAGATCTTAAGGATATTGATTACAGCTCTGGTGATGTTTGTGGGGTTTTGGTTCAGTATCCGGGTACTGAGGGTGAGATTTTGGACTATGGAGAGTTCGTGAAGAACGCTCATGCTCAGGGTGTTAAGATTGTCATGGCAACTGATTTGTTGGCGTTGACAGTTTTGAAGCCCCCAGGTGAACTAGGAGCAGACATTGTTGTTGGCTCAGCACAAAGGTTTGGAGTGCCAATGGGGTATGGTGGCCCTCACGCTGCATTTTTGGCTACTTCCCAAGAGTATAAGAGGTTGATGCCAGGGCGAATTATCGGGGTTAGTGTTGATTCTTCAGGGAAGCCTGCTTTGCGTATGGCAATGCAGACCAGGGAGCAACATATTCGCAGGGACAAAGCTACCAGTAACATCTGCACAGCTCAAGTAAGAGATTCATTGTTAATGTGTGGTTATTTTCATTTCAATGAATCGTCTTTGCTTTGTTTGAATTGATATATTGTTTTATCTAGGCATTACTAGCAAACATGGCCGCTATGTATGCTATTTATCACGGACCTGAGGGCCTAAAAACCATCGCACAACGTGTTCATGGTCTTGCTGGGGTATTTGCTTTGGGACTGAAAAAACTTGGCACCGTGGAAGTCCAGGGCCTTCCCTTCTTTGATACCGTGAAGGTTACGTGTGCTGATGCCCATTCAATTGCTGATGCTGCTTACAAGAGTGAGATTAATTTGCGGGTTTTAGATGCCAAAACTGTGAGTGTGATTGCACCTACGGCTTTATTTGGTCTAAATTATTATATATCGGTGAGATAACATGGAGTTTGGTGGATTTGCAGATCACTGTTTCATTTGATGAAACGACTACTTTGGAAGATGTGGACAAGCTTTTCAAAGTATTTGCTGGTGGCAAACCTGTGGGTGCTAGTAACCTTTTTCATAATAATATGTTCACACTTGTATTATTTTGCCTTTTAACTTATAGTAACCAATTATCTAACTTTCAGGTCTCATTCACTGCTGCATCTCTTGCACCTGAGGTTGAGAATGCAATTCCTTCTGGACTAGAAAGAAAGAGCCCATATCTTACGCACTCGATATTTAACACGTATGGCACTTTCATGGAAAAGTTGAGCTACTTGTAGCTTATAAATCAAATATGCCACTCTCACTTTTTATTTGTTTTATTTTCAGGTATCACACGGAACATGAATTGCTTCGATACATTCACAGGTTACAGTCAAAGGATCTGTCATTGTGTCACAGTATGATTCCATTAGGATCTTGTACGATGAAACTAAATGCAACAGCTGAAATGATGCCAGTGACATGGCCTGGTTTCACTGACATCCACCCTTTTGCCCCTTATGCGCAGGCTCAAGGTTACCAGGTGCTTATTTGCAAAATATCTCTTTACCTAGAACTTCTTAATGCTTTGCTTTTTCTTTTAATTTCATGGTGGTTTATTGATGAATTATGGTTTTCTATTCTATTAGGAAATGTTCAATAATTTGGGTGAGCTATTATGTACCATCACCGGGTTTGACTCTTTCTCTTTGCAACCGAATGCTGGTGCTGCGGGCGAGTATGCTGGACTAATGGTTATCCGTGCATATCATAAGGTAAGTTAAACTAACCACCTTATCTTTTAACTCATTCAATGCTTTAATTGATTATGCTGACACATACTCGGGACGAATACTGCAGTCAAGAGGAGACCATCACCGGAATGTGTGTATCATACCTGTTTCAGCACATGGGACAAATCCTGCTAGTGCTGCTATGTGTGGAATGAAAATTGTTTCTGTTGGAACTGATTCCAAGGGTAACATAAACATTGAAGAATTAAGGAAAGCTGCAGAAGCTAACAGGGACAAGCTGTCTGCTCTTATGGTATGAATGATTACATTCATTGCTATGATTCCTTTTAAGGCCAGGAAATTGGCATTGCTCATGAAAATCCAACTTATTATTTCAAATTCAGGTTACTTATCCTTCGACACATGGAGTGTATGAAGAAGGGATCGATGAGATATGTAAAATAATCCATGACAATGGTGGTCAGGTTTACATGGATGGGGCTAACATGAATGCCCAGGTCTTTTTTTTATTTTTTTCTTTCCTTGTTTTAACATTTCTTTACTTGTTTTACTTTTCTTTTTTTTTTCTAAAGAAAACTTTTTTGTTGTTTTTTTTCCCTTACAGGTAGGTTTGACAAGTCCAGGTTTTATTGGAGCAGATGTTTGCCATCTGAATCTCCACAAAACCTTCTGCATTCCACATGGAGGTGGTGGACCTGGCATGGGACCTATTGGTGTCAAGAAACATCTGGCACCATTTCTGCCTTCACATCCTGTGGTATATTCTCCCTGAGACATACCTATGCATCCATATGTACTAATTTCTTCGGCTTTTTCATGTTCATCTTATAAATCGTTAAGCTTCCTTGTGAAAGAATTGCATCCTAAAGGTTGGTTTGGACTGGATTTCTTTTCCGTATCTTATCTTTGGGATTTGCTAATTAGCAGTAGCCTATCATATTACTCTATAGACATTGACTGCACCTGAAATTCTGAGCATATCAAGTTGTTAGCAATGCCTTTCTGCAATTACAATTTAGTGGTGGATACTTCTGCAGCAAGATATTTTCGATCCAGCGTTGATTTCTTCGTAATCATACTGTAGGTACCTACGGGAGGTATCCCAGCCTCTGATAAATCACACCCTCTTGGTACCATTTCTGCTGCACCTTGGGGCTCTGCACTTATCTTGCCGATATCATACACTTACATAGCCATGATGGGATCTAAGGGACTCACTGATGCTTCGAAGATAGCTATTTTGAATGCAAACTATATGGCAAAACGCTTGGAGGTACCTTCCTTTTTTCCTTGAAACTATGTGATTATAATCTGTAGAAATCGAAATGCATGTTGATCTTCATGAAAAAGCATGATCTCTCTTTTACCATTATAGCAAGTGATATATCTTTAAAACTGGCCCTTGCTTATTATGACGGTGGTTTTTTCTCATTTATGCTTTAACCATACAATATACAGCAAGAAATATTCCATCTCATTGTAAACCCTGCTCCAACCACGGTTTGAACTTGAGACCTCCAAATCGAATATCAAAAGTTCTAATTCTTCGGCTGTGTTATTGAGAGTCATGTATATTTCTTTCACTTTTTCTTATAATTATATAAGCAAAAGGGTATTTATTGTAGTAAAATAACTGTAATAATTATAAGCTTGAGGTTATAAGTTATTGCTCCTAGGACAATATCAACTTTCTCATTTTTCTCTTTTGGTAATTGATTTGTGTTTTCAGAGCCACTACCCCATTCTTTTCCGTGGTGTTAATGGAACAGTTGCCCATGAATTCATTGTGGACTTGAGAGGTTTTAAGGTAATTATGGTACACAACTTTTTCAACTGTCTTCTCTTTACCCTTCTGTTGGTTCCCATCACTGATTTGCAAGCCACCATTGCTACAGAATACTGCTGGAATCGAGCCCGAGGATGTCGCCAAACGTCTTATGGACTATGGATTCCATGCGCCTACAATGTCGTGGCCTGTTCCTGGCACACTCATGATTGAACCTACCGAAAGTGAAAGCAAGGTATGATTCACCAAGCATCTTTCTGTTTTACCAACATTTGGTATAACAAGATTTGTCTTCACTCTTTCTTTCTCGTGTTCATATTTGATATCTTTGCAGGCGGAGCTGGATAGGTTCTGCGATGCTCTTATCTCCATTAGGGAAGAAATTTCTCAAATTGAGATTGGAAAAGCTGATATCCACAACAATGTTCTGAAGGTGAAATGGCTTGTTCCCCCAACCATTTTTTTTTTCCTCACTTTTTCTTTAGATAACAACCAGCAATAACCAATATATATTCCTAGATTTTATTCATGCGTTAAGAGTGAGTGTTTATAATGTGCTTATGCAGGGAGCTCCTCATCCACCATCTTTGCTCATGGGAGATGCATGGACTAAGCCATACTCTCGGGACTATGCTGCTTTCCCTGCTTCCTGGCTTCGTGCTGCTAAGTTCTGGCCTACTACTGGTATGTTGAGCATGAATTTGGCTGTTTATTCTTAGCCTTTGCTTAGTTATGCCAACAGCTGAACTCTTCGCCTTGCTGTTATATCAGGACGTGTTGATAATGTATACGGCGACCGCAATCTGATCTGCACCCTTCTTCCAGTCTCACAGATGATTGAAGAGGAGGCTGCTGCCAATGCCTAGTCCCCATCTTTGTTGCCATTGATCTGATACACTTCTTCACAAATATGGAAGTTGAAACCAACATCTGCTTTTCCATCAAAAAGGGGGAAAAAAAAAAAAGTCTAATGTCTTTCTGGCTAATGTACATAAACCATCCACCATTTGCATATGCTCAGCTAAGCTGTGACTTTCATTTGATTGTCTACTTATAATCAGCTGCTTTAATATAAAAAAAAAATTGTTGCTACTTGCAACTCAAATGCCGGGATTATTGTTCCTCTATTTTATAAAAGTTGTAGTTTAGAAATGAAGAAAAGGATCATATATGCTGGAATTTAAATCAATTGGCCTAAATCCCTAGAACCTCGATTTGATTCCAAAGAAATGATTGTCTAAGCACAGTTGATTAAAAGAAACAAAATACAAGCACTTGTCTAATAAAAATCAGAATAACCACTTCAACACTATGGTTTAAAAGCTCCACAATTTGAGTTTAGAAACTGCTTACTATAAAGAATGGCCTTAAATATAAAAACTACTACATCTAAAGTCAGAGTGAATGAGAAATATTGATGATAATAGATACTCCTATTAACTTGTTAAGCATTTTCAATGGAGTAAATTAAAATTTAACAAAAAAAGTCCCCCCTCCCTCCCAACCTCTTTTTTCCAATTCCAGCAAATGAACAATACCCATTTCCTTGAACAGGACCTGGGCTTCAAATTCTGACTCTATAAGTCAAAATTTCCAGTTGGCTCATGTCTTCTCTAACCTAGTTCATTGCCAGCTCCATTTATAATTATATCTAGTCTGCTAGATTCTTGCCAGCCAATTTCTGTCACCGTTAAACCCACATTAGCTTAGAAAAACCTTGCCTGCCAGCCAGCTAGAGGTGCTCATTGTTCGGGTAGGTTCGGTTTGAGTAAAGTTTTTAATTCAAGTTAATTTGAACTAATATTTACATAATAAAATATATTTTAATTTTTATATAATTATTAAAATTAATTTTTAATTTTATTAATATTACTTTAAACAATAATGTATACTTTTACATTGCTTTAAACTTAAGCTTAGATAAAAGAAACAAATTTTCTCGAACCGTTGATCTGAACCATTAACAACTAATATTCTACCTCCTTTAGGATTTGCAAATTTCACCACCTCCTAATGGATAAACATAAAACCATAAAGAGATAAACATAAATGGTTATAAAGATTTGGTTGAAGACCAAATTAGACCTCCATCTTTGCATATAAAAAGCAGACTATGTTACTTAGGCAAAACCAAGAGTTTGTTGCATTCCTTAAGTAAATTCTTCTTATCAAAATAAGGAATACAAACTTTGTTGCTGAAAATGACAAAAACAAGCAAAGAGGACAAATCCTTTGTTTTTAATCCATTTCTAGTCAATTCAAAATTTGCCCTAACTATATAAGAACTAAGTTTGCTTACAATAACCTTGCTTTTTACTAGGCATGTATTCAAGTGTTATAGGTTTAGCTATTTCTTTTCTATTCCAGGATAAAAATACAAATAGTTTTGAATACGATACGAAAATATATCGTAATGATAACATGCTAACACAAAAACATTATAATAAATACAATACAATATTTTTAATATATGTATCTTACTCGTATTTAGAATTTTAATATATTAATTTATATTGCATTTACATTTATGCAAACTTATCCATTGTGCAAGAACATTCGCACTTAAAAGATTAAAAAAAAGAATCTAGGAAGCTGCCATCAAAGAGGGATTTATTTGACAAAGGGAGGGTGTTTGAGTTCAATTGTCACTTCTCTATATCCTACAATGCTTATGTTGTTTTCTCCTTTCAGGAAACTGCCCAAAACAAGATAAACTACAAAATGGATAAATCATAAATGTTTATCTTTTCCTTTTTCTCTTTTTCTTGGTTATTTTCTTTTATTATTAAAACCGTAGTACGTGAATAAAGAAACGATTATAAATGTTTAGATTTGAATTTTATATATGTTAGATTGTACTTCTTAAAGGTAAATTATACGAATCAATTGAGTTAAATTTTGATTTTGAATCATTATCATTTTCTTTTTAGTTCTACTTAGTTTGTCAATTGTGTCAAAGAAATTTTAAAGTTTTGGATGAAATTTTCTTAAAAAGAAAAAAAAGAAAGAAAATATATACGAAAACTTTGAAACCCTTTTTTCTTCTTCTCATTTTCCTCTTGATTAGTTTTCGTTACTTCAAACTTTGGACAACAAAATCAACATCTTGAAGTCGGGAGATTATAACAATGTTTAAACCATGTTGTTGATAACTAGTAAAGTTAGGCATCAGTTAACAATTGCATTGAGTACAGGCAGAACTTGTGCAATAATTTCAGGGTTGTGCATTTTATTATTCCATGTAAAGTAAATCTAATAGTTTTTTGACATATAACGTTTTATATGATATAAATTATAATCTAATATAAAATACGACATGACATGAAAAAATTAATATAAATATGATATAAACATATGAATATATCAGAATTCATATAACATAAATAGTTGTAATATATTAAAATCTATATAAATATATAATATTTTAAATATAAATTATTTATCGAATCAATAAATACTCTATTGTTACGAGAAATTTGTTAAATAGTCTAAATTTAAAAATGAAAAACATTTTAAAGATGACCGATCCAAATTTCTTTGTAATAAACTTAAAACCTAAACAAATATTTGACTTAATAATTAAATTAGCTCATGATGCTACTCTTTAAGCAAAGTTGGAAATTTTCATCTCTCAAGTAAAAAATAAAAAATAAAAAATAAAAAAATAAAAAAATAAGGATGAAATGTCTAAGTTTGTTGGAATATTCTAAGCCATTTGTTAATTTGATTCTCTTCTCTATAATCACTTTTAATTAAATATATATATATAATTTGATCTGATTGAATCAAATCGGCCTATCATTAAAATTTTTTGCTTTACATTTGGTCCAATCGTTTTAGCAAATTCAAAAATATATATATATATATTTTATTTTTTAAATGACATTAAAATATAAAATGAAATTTCAATAAAAATAACTTTTATTAATTTAATAATAATTTGTACCGCCGCCCCACTAAATGCGACCTGAAACAAAAATATAGGATTGGGACCAACCAAACCCCGTCAAGCCTCGAGAGGCACATGCCATTGTTGCCAACTTGCTTTTCAAGTCAATATCCTACAAAAGGTTTCTCCTTCGCACCTTCTCAAAATCCCAAAACCCCACACACAACTCCAATTCCTTTTTATTTATTTTTAATTGTGTTGTTTGTTATAGTTTTTTCTTTTTTTGTTTAGGCTAAGCCATCGGCAGTTCATAGGTCAAAGGGTCTTTATCACATAAATTAAATTAATATTTAACCAATTCTTCAACCCTCCTTCCATGAGGGAAAAAAAATAGTATAATTGATGGGATGCACGAACGCATGCTTTCATAGGCAAAATAAATAATTTATATATATATTTATATATAGTTCATTACATTCAAACTATGGTTTGGAAAATTAAATTGGTAAAATATATATATCCATTGTGTGGTTAAAAAAAATAAAAATAATTATTTAATATACTGACAGTGAAAGTTTTTTAACTCTACAAGTTTAAAATATTCTATGTGTCTATAATATATAGTTTCGGATAATAATTTAAAAAAAAATGTGAAAGTTATGTTTTAAAGGATAATGAGAAATTAAATATAAAATTATATAATTGACCCTAATATTGTCATTAAGATTAGATTTTTAACTAAATTGAAGGGCTCAATTGATATTAATTAACTCATGATTCAATCAAATTTTTTTTTAATAAATTAATATGGATAGTAGCCTGTTATTGCTACATTAAAGCATCATTGGTACTTAAGGATAAGTGTTATTTTGGTTTTAAAAATGGCTTAAATGTCATGAGAATGAAAACCATCCAATTCAAGGTAATCATTGAATGAAAACCTAACATAACATAAAAAAAAAAAAACTCCAAACATCAAGATCAAGTTAATTAAAGCTTTCTATGAAATTAATAAATGAGATTTTTCGATTAAAATTATTAGATTTATTATTAAATAATTTTTATTTAATTTATAATAATATAACGAGATAACATTCAATAGTTATAATTTTTATTATACTTATGTTAAAATTATAACGCATGAAGAAAATTATATCACGAATTTACTCTAATTTATCCATTGGTTTACTTTTTTTTTTCCCCAATAGTCTAAAGGTATTGTAGCACCCCAAGAAAAAAAAAAAACCTAAGATGGATAAATAGTTATGATTAAAAAAAATTTAATCGAAATATCTGATCATTTAATTTAATGATTAATATAGGTTTTAATCTATTTAATAAATAAATTAAATGGTGTAAAAGCAAAGACTATAGATAAATAGTGGTACTTGAAGGAGTCGAGGTACTTCCTTGGCTTATAATTTATATTTGTGAGTGTGTATTGGAGGGAATGGGCAAAAGGTTAATTTAAAGTCATTTGAAGTGGTGGTAGCTTAACCGAGAAGAGTGCGCAGGTTAAGCGAATATGCCTTTAAACGAGTGGGCGTAGGTTAAGTCTGCAGATAAAATGGAATAGAGAATAGAAAACAGCGAAAACAAGAACAAAATTTTAAAAAACAAAAGCGGAAAAGGGAAAAAAAAAAAAATTAGTGCAAGAAAACCTATTTCTTACAAAGAAGGAAAAGAGAAATCGAAAATAAGAAAGGAAAGAAAAAAGTCGCCGTTGATGATCGATGCCAAAAATGAAGCATCTGTTAAGAAAACTCCACATCGGCGGTGGTTTAAATGAGCACCAACGATTGGCGGAGGGGCGGCCCGTGATCAGCCCAAGTCCGAGCCCGAGTCCGGACTCGATTTCCAACTTGAACTCGACGAACGTGACTGGACCGGGGACGACGTCGTCTTCTTCATCCTCTTCGGTTAGTTCGGGGACAATGGGGAGAATCGGGGCCGTTGAATCGGTCGGGGGAGATCGGGCGGCTGGAGATGAGGTGGATTTTAATTTATTGGAAGAAGAGTTTCAGATGCAGTTGGCTTTGGCGATCAGTGCCTCGGATCCCGAGACGGCTCAGATCGACGCTGCTAAAAGAATTAGCCTTGCCGGCTCCGACACGAACGCTTTGGTCGAGTTACTCTCGCTTCGTTATTGGGTAATATATTCTTTCGTGTTTTCAATTTTTAAAAATTTCTATTACATAATTAGGTTTCTCAGTTTTAGGTTATCGAAGTTGCATACTTTTTCCCCCTTAATCTGGTTGCGAGGTCATTATATCTATAGCTGTTATATGATTTGTGATTTTTTTTATTTTCTAAATTGGTTTCTTTTATTCATAAATTCTAATTGCTTTTCATGTTTCCTCATTATATATTTACTTGTATATTTATTTATTTTCATTTGTATTTTTAATTATGAGGAGTTTTCAACTGCAGATCTCACTTCCAGGTTTCCTCTTTCCGGTACTAATTTTCGTAATCCTTTGCTTCTATGTCATTCTCATTAGTCATGAATTGTTGGGAATAAAAATTCCATTGTTAAAGCCTTCTTTTATTGTTTTTGTTTACAGATGCTTTTGATTTGCATGTTAAGCTAGATTAATCTTGCTACCTCTACTAGTTGGTTACTTCCTTTTTGGTTTCTTTTTCTGTGATAATTGCTCATTGTTTAACTACGTGAAGTTTTGTTTGCCACTTGCCTGCTATGCATTGTGTTTTGATTATATGAAATTTTCCATTGTTATATAGGCATGACGGTTTGCCTTTTTTTTTTTTTTAAACCTCTGCTATAAATTGCCAAAGTCATTTTTAATCGTAGCTAATTGGGAAGCCTTTTTCCCTATGGTTTTGTGTGATAAACTTTACACGTATGTTTCTTTCAGAAGTTATATATTTCTTATTTTATTAGGAAGGTATATTGTTGCCTTTCCTGTTAATCTTTCTATTCTTAAGTCTGATCTAGAGGAGTTCGAGGATAGAAACAATCACCGTAGGATACTGTATAGTAAATACTGCTACCAGTGCTTCGAATATGAATACTAGTTACTGCTGTGCAGGCTGAAAGGTTCCTGTTGATGTCTTCTGTGAGATAAATACTAGACCCATTAGCTGATTTATTTTTTTCTTTTGAAAATGGAAAACTAATTTATACATTGTGTTATTTTCAGAATTATAATGTTGTAAACTACAATGAAAAAATTGTCAATGGATTTTATGACGTGTATGGCATTGCCTCAACTCTTGGTGCGCCAGGGAGGATGCCATCTTTGGTTGATCTTCAAGCAGTATCAGTGTTAGACAATGTTGATTATGAAGTAATTTTGGTTAACCGGTTGCTTGATCCTGAACTGCAAGAACTGGAGAAAAGAGTGTATAACATATATGTGCAGTCCCGAGCTCTTGGCCATGGCCTGGTTTTGAGTGGCTTGATTCAGAAAATTGCAGAAATAGTTGTTAATAGAATGGGTGGTCCGGTAGCTGATGCTGAAGAGATGTTGAGAATGTGGACCTTGAGAAGTTATGAGTTACGGAATTCTCTTAACACTATCATTCTTCCACTGGGACAGCTTGATGTTGGACTTTCTCGCCACAGAGCCCTGCTGTTTAAGGTTTTAAAAATCCTTGACTCATCTTATTTCCATAAAGTTAAACAAACACATGAAAGAAGTATGTTTTCCTTTTAGCTTTGTCACGTCTGCATCGCCACCTCTCTTCCACTTTCATTTGATGACTGTTGTTTCACTTGATTTTCTGCTAGTCCAAATATCCTGCCACTTTTTTCATTTTACCTTGGATTAAGAATAAATGCGTCAGGACCTTTTATAAGAAAATAATTTCCTGCTTCTGGTTCTAGGTTCTAGCTGATAGAATTAATCTCCCATGCATGCTGGTCAAAGGGAGCTATTACACTGGTACAGATGATGGAGCTGTGAACTTGGTTAGAATCAACAATGGAAGGTAGTTTCCTCCTCAAATTTGCACATTCTTCTATCTTTGATTTCAGTAGCCATGCATTGGAATTCTAGAATTTGCGGATATTAGGGTCTTTTCTTCTTGAATTATTCCCTCAACGTGATGTCATATCTGTTAAATATTTTGTTCACCCCTCCTTAGTTGATGCAATTTTTTTCTTCCTTTATGCCCAATGCAGATAATTACTGATTTTTTTTTCTGTTCCATCCTGTCATCTGCTTTATGCAGTTTTGTTGTCTAGTCAAAGAGAAAACTTTTAATTTTGTATTTGCACTAATTTTGATGTTGTAATTAATTATCTGAAATAATGCAGTGAATATATTATTGATCTGATGGGTGCTCCTGGCACACTAATTCCTGCTGAAGTACCAAGCTGTCAACTCCTAAATTCTGCGCTGGATGTAAGGGGCTTTGCTGATCTTACTGCAGCCTCTCAAGGTTCATGTTTGCTACTTGACAATGAAATTAGAAATTTGGCAGTTTCCGCTGCACTTGACACGGGCATTAAAGTTGGTGCCACGAGGTCAGCAGAATTTATCAGCAGTCAGACAAATGAAGATGGGAAGAACCTTGCTGGAAGAGCTGTTGCTGTGATATCTGAACAGGAGTTTGGGAAGCTTCTTCCCTCGGCACCTAAATCTAGTGAAAGCTTTTGTGGCATTCGTGAGAAACCTTCATCAGCACAAAAGAGAAAGGTTAAAAATGTTTCAAAGTATGTTATTAGTGCAGCAAAGGACCCGGAATTTGCTCAGAAATTACATGCTGTTTTATTGGAGAGTGGTGCATCACCTCCTCCAGATTTGTTCACGGATATTAATTCACAGGATCTTGGTGAACAAAGTATGCCTGAACAAGTAGTGAAAGGGACAAATGTAAATGCTGCTGCTAGCTCCAATTTAAATGTATTGTCAAGCAATGAGCACTATCTTGTATCCACTGGAATGGATGCTTCAGAAAATACTAATTCCATTACTAGCCAAAAGCATATGGCTAAACACCGAAGGGAGTTGGAAACAAATATCATAAAAACTGCTGTTGCATCTTCCTCTGATGCTTTGAGTGAGGGGTTTCTTGTTGGCACTACAACTGATGATCGGATACAAGTTTGTGAGTCTTCCTTCTGCTCTGCTGATAAGTTTTGCCAAATACAGCCAGAAAATGTCTCGGCCATGGATGAGAAACTAATGCAAAGGACTTCTGATGCTGATTTCAATAAAGAATCTGCGTTGGAATTGATCGAAAGCAAAGATAGTGACTTGCATCTGGCTAGCAATGGTCATAGTGAGAAGATTTATCCTATGCTGGGAGAGGTTTCAGAATGGGAAATTCCATGGGAGAATCTTCAAATTGGTGAACGCATTGGTATTGGTAAGGTTTCAAAGTAACAAAATTAGTCTTGTTCATTTTTATACAGGTCTGCAGCTCTATTTTCCATTATTCCTTTAAGTTCCGGGTAGCGTATTTCAGTTGTTAATGCGGTACAGCTTGCAACATAATTACACAAATGCTGCCAGGATGTCCTGGTGTTTCTGTTTTTATTGGCTTGACGTGTAGTATGAAAAGCTGAATCTAATCAGCAGAAGAAATATGAGTTGTTTGACCGTGCATCATACTCCCTGCTTAACCTATCAAGAGATTATATCTCCTGCCTAATTGGCATTCAGTTCAGCATAGTTCTACAGTTCAATCCAGTATGGTTCACATTCTATCTGAATAGGATTGTGCTAGTCTGCCAGACTTGATAGCTGCAAATGATTTTTGTGAAATAGGTTAAACCAGCTTTTGGTGCAACGTATTTAACAATAGGAGCTAGCTTTGTTGATTGATTTCTTTTTATATTCATGTTTAATTGGATCTGCAGAGTCATAGAATGTGCTAGTTACTTGAATATGATTGTAACCTACCAGTGCACGCTTTCTTAATATGTGAACTCTTATTTTGCAGGATCATATGGTGAGGTCTACCGAGCAGATTGGAACGGCACAGTGAGTTTACTACATTTTATTTCATGGAACTTTTAGGAGTAGTATACTATTAGACGATATGATAACAACAATAACAGTGCTACTGCTACATGCCAAAATTTCCAAAGGTTATTAATCTTTCACTGAGCAGTGACATTGACATTGTTTATGCCAACATCATTAGGAAAAAAGTGGTAACTGTGATTGAGTAATTGTGCTAAGATGTGGTGAGAATTTAGTAAAATCTCAAATATCTCTGGCTGCAGTAGTAAGTCTACTAAGAGATCAGCATCCGTTTCTGTTAAATAATTCTTCTATTGATTGATAACAATATATGGCTTGTACCAAACCTCTCTTTAATGTCGTCACATATATATATATATATATATATATATATATATATATATATATTGAGTGTTTGTCTAATTTTCTTTGTTGTCTCATCAGGAGGTTGCTGTGAAGAAGTTTTTAGATCAAGACTTCTCTGGGGATGCATTGGTTCAATTTAAATGTGAAGTAAGCCCCAGAAGATAACTTCTTATAGCATAGCGCATGCTTATTTCTTCTTGTGTTGGTGGGCTCAACTTTACTGTAGACTGAATGAATTTATGTAGATCATCTGTGTTTGATTACCCTTTGCAGGTTGAAATCATGTTAAGATTGAGGCATCCAAATGTTGTTCTTTTCATGGGAGCTGTTACTCGCTCCCCTCATTTCTCTATACTGACGGAGTTTCTCCCCAGGTTAATTTTCTTTAACAATCCAAATAGTTCTCTCTTTTGTCTTCAATGTTTCATAATAGTAAGCCAACCTTGTTAGCATGTTCTTTTTAATTTGTTATGGGGTATTTAGTGTGCATGTTAAACTTCATGCTGGTTTTCCTCGGGTTTTAAAGGATGAATCCTGAAAATACTGCTAGTGCTTGAACTCTGTTCTCATCAGAATGTTGTGTGCATGTTTTGTCCTGCTCTCATATTTTTAGATATTAAGTATTGGACTCAGCTTCCCTGTGCTCCTTTTGATACAATTACCATAATGTAAGGTACTAGGTTCTTGAATTTGTGCTTAGCTGTGTATGAAAAGAATGATTACTTTTATAGATGCGTTTTTTCATTTTCATTCAGATAAATAACGAACCTCTCTTTTGATGTTCTGGTTTCTGCCAAAAAATTGATTAATTTTAAAGGACAAGGTTGGGCATTCTTTCTTAATTTCTTCTTACTCTTTCCTCACTGATATGGCAGGGGAAGTTTGTATAAGCTATTGCATCGGCCCAATCCTCAACTCGATGAGAAGAAACGAATGCGAATGGCTCTTGATGTGGTAGGAGTCACAAGTGAAGAAAATTTTCTTTTCTTTTGCTTCATATCTCACTCTAAACTCTCCATTTTCCTTTAACTCTTCTTTCCTGCATGTTTGTTTTTTATAGTTAGGTGAAGCTTTCTTATTATTTTGCAGGCAAAGGGAATGAATTATTTGCACACAAGCCATCCTACTATAGTGCATCGAGATTTGAAAACACCAAACCTCCTTGTTGATAAGAACTGGGTTGTAAAGGTGCTTATTTCAAAAATAATTTCTGGCCAAAAGTCTTGACTTTGCTTGTTGTTTATTTAAGCAACTTTACATGTGGCTTTATTTTCTGCTGAAAAATGCCTTCTGAATTGTTTCCGGTTTGCTTCTATTCAGGTCTGTGATTTTGGATTGTCGCGCATGAAGCATCATACTTTCCTGTCCTCGAAATCTACTGCTGGAACGGTAGTATTACTAAAAAATAATCCTTGATGTTCACTTCGTTTTTTGTCTGTCTTTTCTATTTATCCAAATCCATCATCTTCTTTTTATGAAGTAAGAGTTTGCTGTTGGACTGCAGCCTGAATGGATGGCACCAGAAGTTTTACGGAATGAGCCAGCCAATGAGAAGTAAGTCACTTTAACAGCACAATAGCATGTGTTACTCCATGACATTTCTGTTTCTTACACAAATTCGCTGGCTTGTTTGCAGATGTGACGTGTACAGTTTTGGCGTGATATTATGGGAATTGGTTACTTTATGTATTCCGTGGAAAGGTTTGAACCCAATGCAAGTTGTCGGAGCTGTTGGATTTCAAAACAGGCGTCTAGAAATTCCTGAAGACGTTGATCCAGTGGTTGCACAGATTATACGTGAATGTTGGCAAACGTAAGTTCTCGTTACTATTTGTGTCACATTTATCTATACAAGGAGAGTAATTATAAAATCCTTTTGGGTGGTCTTTGCATTGACTCTACCTCTTTTAAATGTTTTAACTGGTCTCTCACTTCTTGGACACTCATATAAGCATCTGAATAGATGGTAATCTTTTCCATGCATCTAAGTAAAAGAATTTGTGATCGGAATCAAGTCAAAATGCTGTAAATTTAGATTGAAATTGGGAGGAAATCTGGGATTAATAAAGCTTCCGATAAACCCTGTTAGTTTGGCTTGTTTAGTGTAGTCGTTGCTTGTGACTGTATCATATTAAGAACCGGTGACGATGATTCTAATGAGCTCTTGTTAATCTTAATGGTTTGCTACGTTGAGAATTTTGCATTCATTTGCAGGGAGCCACATCTACGACCATCATTTGCACAGCTCATGTGCCGTCTTCGACGACTTCAGCGTCTGTATATTGAAAGGCCAAACTCTACAAATCAAATTATAGGATGATGATAAAAGGTGCGGTGTTTGATGTAATAAAGTACTTGATTTAGCTGTTTCCTGGGTCAAAGAGCCAGGCAGCCGGAAGGTTCTCGATTTTATGTGCAAAGGAAGTTAGAGAGTAAGGAGCGGGGAAAGTGTTGGCTCATTCGAAGCGGGGGATCAGCATATTTCCCGTCCTGAATAGAGAGTGGATTCCTCTTAAAGTAAGCAGTGGAGGATACCACTTAAGATGTGTTTAGTATTACGAATAGGTAGCATCTGTCAAGTGTAAGAAATTTCCCGAAAGGAAAAAAAAAAAAACACAAAAAACAGAAGAGAAGTAAAAAAAAAAAGGAAAATAAATAGTTAATCAAAGTTCTTTTACCTGTTGAGGTCTTTGTTTTGGGTAAAGAAAATCCCAATCCCTGGAATTGTAAACATGTGATCTCTACAGCTCATTGTGGGAAAAAAAAAAAAGGGAAAAAGGAATTATTTGCAAATAAGGTATGTTCCTCTCTATAACCATATGGGTTCGTGTTGTATGCAAACTTTCCCTTCCCATTTTTAACTGGGAATCAGGATTTGGAACCCTCATTTGCTTGAAATATAACAGCAAAGAAAACTCAGTTATCACACAGCGGTCAGGTTTGTATTGGTCAAAATAAAATAATATTAGTATTATAACTTCTTTTTTTTTTAATGTTTGTATCAATTTGTATCGATTGATATTAACTAATATTGATTTCTACGAGTTTGATAAAAAATTTTGAATTTTTTTTTTTCAATTTCACTTATTTCTAAAATATCTCTACCAATATCTTCTTCATTCAGAACATTATTAAAACCATTTTCTCCCTAAACCAGCCACAAATATAACTTATCAAAATCCTGGCGCTAGTTACTGGAACTGAAAAATAAAGGAAACACGAAAATCTTAGTCCAATAAGGACTACTGTAAGTGTCACCTTTAGGTCTTCCTAGTCCTATGCATGGGACGTAAGTTTAGAAAGTAAAAGCAAAAAAATATTATTAATTAAATGTACTAATAGTAATAATAATAAAAGTAAGTGAGATGATGATGGTTCCATCTGGGCAACTGGAATGGTTGATGCACCACCTTGTCCTTTTCCCTGTCTTTTCTTTGTGAGTCCAGTACAAGAAAAATATTATATTTTCACTCAACAAATCAGTATTTCAGTTGCGGCCTCCATTTATACATATATATATATATATATATATATATATCTATATGACACAAACTTTCCCTCACAGCTTGTTACAAAATGCACTCAACTTGAAATCTTTCCACTATACAACATAGTTGCTAACTTAAATTTTTATATATATATATATATACACATATATATACACATATAAATAAGATGCCAAATTAATAGCTAGAGAGAGAGTGTGTCATTTTATGTTGGTGCTTGTACGGAATGAAGTCATGCTATTTACTTCATTTTCCAGCAATGAGGCATGAACCAAAGCTTTTTGAAAGCAAGATCTACTAAATAAATAGTAATGTTGAACGATTACATCATATCGCATTTTGGGTCTAAAATAACTCCACCTTCCGAGTCCTAAGCAAATCTGGGAAACGATGTGGTAATATCCCTGAAGAATTGAGAAACAAGTTAATAATATAAGAACAACAGGACAGAATAAGTTAATATGGACATATGTAAGGGGTCAAGCAAACTATTAGATTTGGAATGCAGTACTCGAAAAGAAACCAGTAAAGAAAGGAAATAGGAGGTAGTGGCGTACTTTAAATGAGGAAGAGTCATGTTCTTTAAGAGGCTGGGATTACGAAGCACAAATTCTTTCCATTCTTCTTTGTTGATTCTACCATCTTTGTCGGCATCGGCATTGGCAAATGTCTGCAGAAAGTGATTAAAGATACTGTAAGCATCAAATGTTCAAGAAAACTACAAACAAAGAACTGAACTTCAGAAACGCTTACTTGCTCAATGCTAGCCTCAAGAAGGTCATCTGATAGCTTCATGTCAGATTCCATCAAAATGGAAGCTACCATTTGCTTAACCTGCATTCAACCTAAAGCTAATTAGCTAAATTCCTACATTTGCAGGAAGTGCACTAAGTATGGCCATTGGCAGAACACTATATTCATGTAAAACTGCTAGCTCGAAAATGGAGTTTACTCACTGCTTCCCGCTCGATAAACCCTGTTTGTCCCAGATCATACAACCTAAATGCAACTACAAGAAACTAACATTATCAAGAAAGTACATATGGCACTTCTATAAAATCATACTTTGTTGGTCCAAAGCAAATGATTTCTCTTGAAATCTTACAATCAATTTTATCTTCTATAGGAGCATGAGGATGAAATACGTTGAGTGCATGGACAAAATCGTCAAATTCAATAACACCATTTTTCTTTTCATCAAAAAGCTCAAAAACCTACAAATAGAAAAAGATTATTAGACATAGAAAATGAAATAAAGAGACAAGGAAAACTTCTTTACAACATTCAGAGGAGAAAAAGTTTCAATTCAAAAAGGTAAAAAAAAAATTCTTTTGTTTCTGGAAGTTAGAAGCCAGAAAATGTACTTGTAAAATATTAACAACTCCCTAGTTATTGTTATCTAAGACAGCTCATAGTCATTTTCATTCACAAATAAAAAGAACTGCTAAATTGAACCCCGAGACCTGGTCAAATTAATTCATACAATCACACTTGGGAGGTACCTAGTATTTACAATACCTTTCTTTATCACAGCGGCCTCCTTTGTAAAAAAAAGAAAAAAATCTGCTAATTTATTACGATGTTAAATACATATGAATAACTTATCTCAGGTGCTCGACTACTGTTGTTTTTAGTTCAGTTTAGGAATTTGATATGAAATCAAAGGATATGATCAGTAATTGCAGCGCACATCAAAACATAAAATTAGCTCAATTTAGTAAATTACATAAGAAATCCCCCAAATGCTAAGTGAAGAAATTCTTGTTCCCTATAAACGATACTTTGATTGAGCCCAATGATCCAACCATTGGGAGCATGGAAGAAAGTACACATTAGAAGAAGAAACTGATATTGTTGCAAAAATGTTTACCCTGTCGAGAAAAAGATTCTCGCCATATGGAGTCTTAAACAATGCTAGCTGAAGCTCTTCCTGCAACACACCAAAAATGAATCGTGATTATCATTTAAGACTTTTGAGCATTTACTGAAATCACTTAATGACTCTTTGTAAACAAATTCTGAGACAATCAACTTGAAGCAAAACGTTCATATAAAATAGGTAGTGCAAAGAAAAATAAATAAATAAATAAATCATAGCAAAGTTTATGATAACAAGTTGCCCTCTGATCTCAATTTACCTTGTGGATCAATCCGTCATCGAATATTGAGCTACTCAGCTTCTTGAACAGTTCATACAATGCCTCCACTTCATTCACTGTAACTGCATCATAAGTTCGTCAGTAAGAAAACCATTCAATCTTGTTTTAATTCATCAACCAACAACATCGTAAATAAATCTAAATAAGAGTACTGTTTTTAAAGTACATCGGGATTCGTTGGCAAGACGGCCAATATCTGGGAACCCATAGCGGCATTTCTCGTGACGAGGTCGGTAGCTAAAACAATTAGCCGTTGCAGAAATCAAGAAATCGATCACTGCAACATATGGTATGCACGCTGCACAGATACGCTCTCCCAATGTCAAGGATCTCCATTCCTGTTCATCACAATATAAGGCACTTAAATAAGCACTAAATCAAGCACTCTTGAAACACCTCGAAAACCCAAAAGATGCAACTTCAGAAGTTATTTCAATGACTAACACAAACACGAAAGATGGACAGTAAGAATATACAAAGGACTCATCTTTGTTGGTTGAATCCATGGTTTAGTTAACCACACCTCAGAAACAGAGAGTTTTTGCTTAACTCCTTTCTATCTATGTATTTTATTTTATTTTTTTTACTGCTAAAAAACCTTTCTGTCTCTGAATCAATTTTAGTATTTGTTCAGCGATAATCTGTTGTTTAAAGAGCGGATTAACCATGGGGATGTAATATAGGCTTCTAAGGGTAAAACGTGATTCACAAAGCTCGAAAGAAATGAAAGGATGGGAAAATGGTAAACGGACGCTCCTGAAAAGGGGGGCTAATCAATTACGTATGTAGAAGTCAAAGTCGTGTGAAATTTAACCTCGTTGTTTCATTTGAAGGACTGAATTGTCGCTTAGGGCTGGCGATGTCACGCAACTGACGTGGGGAAGAAGAAAGAAAAGGCCTACGTCATTTTCTTCTAGAAGGACAAAATCATGTTTAAAAAGGTTAAACCGCCTCCTTTATTTTGTTGAGGTCTATTTACACGAACGATTTAATTAATTTCGATTAAATTAAATATAATAATAATGATAAATTAATTATTATAATAATAAAACTAAAATTAATAATAAAATATGTGTTTAAAAATAAATGTAATAATAATAAAATAAATTATAATGAAAAAAATAAATATTAAGAATATTATATTAAATTATATATAATATATACATATATATTTATTATATATTTATAAAATTAAAATTTAACAAAATAATATTTACTTATTTTTTAAAATATTTTATAATATTTTAAAATTTTAAAAAAAAATTCACTAAAAATATAGACATTAAAATTAATCTGTTCAAATTTTATTAATTTATTTATATCATTAAATATTTTATATTTATATTTATTTATACATAACTATTTATTTTTATATAATTAGTTATTAAATAAAGAAATGGGCATAAAAGTAAATGGACATGCAAAGGGCAACTTCATTCTTCCACTGGACCTTATAAGGTCGAGTGGAAAGTAAAGGGCGTGGCGCCGTGAAAATGACTCCACCGCGCCACGCACCTGTTATCCAAACAGGTAAGAATGCTCCGGTTGCACACAATTTGACGGTAAACGCACCAAAACGTGGGTGCGATTAAAACCAAATGCTGCACCCTTGATTGATATGTGGCCAGACCTCTCAATTCTTTTATTAGGCTTGTTGAGTTATTAATTTATAATAATATTCTGATATCAATTATAATTATTTAGATAATTTTAATATATTAAAAAATAATAAATTATAACATTTATTAACAAATTCTTTTAGTTAATTAATTTTTTAATGAATTTTATTTGGAAGTAATTTGGGAAATACTTATTTAGTTTAAATAATGTTGATTGTTGTAATTAATACAATTAAATTTCGTACTCACTTTGTAGATGGAAGAAAACGTATATCAAAAAATAATTTGAAGAGAAGATAATGGATACTCTTTTAATTTTTAAATAGAAATATATATGATTATTAATTGGGTTTTAATTTTTAAATATAAAAATATATATGATTATTAATTGGGTTTTCCATTTTGGTGAATAAAATAAGAAACTTTAGTATTTTTATCTTATTTTATTTTACGGTAATTAGTTGTAAACACAATTATAGAAACATTTCCTCTTCTACCGTCTTTCGTTTCTTTGGTTGATTAATTACTATTTTGAAAAAGACATTGTTGATATTTTTATTTTTTGTTAAGATGTCAGCAGTTAATGCTAAGGAGATATATAAATGGAGATGAGATTGGTGGTAAATGTTGTGTGTATATATATATATATATATATATAACACTTTTAGTTGTCCCCTCAAGAAAAATTATATAAATAACTTATAAATTTGAATTAGTTCAAAGGAGTGAATTTATGGGGAAATATTTAAATATGTGTTTGGCATAACTAAAAAATGAGATGATATCTTTCAAAGAAAATATTAATTAAAATTAAAAAAAGAAAGTAATCTTTTAAATAAATAAAAAATAATTTTTTAAATAAATAGTTAATTTTTGAAGAGTAGTTTTTTGTAATATTAGAAAATTTGAATATTCATAATACTAATTTATTATTATAATATTAATTTAAATTTTTAAATAATTTTTAATAAAATTAATATCTTTTAATTTAATGACATTAAATTTTATTAAAAATATTATATATATAGTATAAATAACTGTTAATGTATAGTTAGAAGGTGAATGATTTAAATTTCATAATTTAAAAAAATTAAAAAACTAAAAATGATTTGAAAGAAACCTCAAATATATCGAAGTAAATTGATTCAAATATTCAATTAAAGTGACCTGGTCATTAATTTAATCTCAAATGTACAACTATGCTTCACGTCTATCGATATGTTAGCACAATATGTGTTTGATTTTTTTTTCCTTCGTAGATGTCGAGACATTAGTGTTTCAAAGGCAAACAACCATGAGGGTAAGGTTCGGCTCTCAATAATTGCATCCGCGTTGAAGAGACATCGATCATATCCAGATGTCTATAAGGTTTGTTGAGAAATACAACAAATTATCTAATCATCGATTTTATTTTCAGTCAACATATAATAAATGACTTAGGCATAATTTACATATATAATATATTTTGATACAAGTATTTTGACAGAAAGTATCTTAACATAGGTGCTTTCATATAAGTATTTTTTTATAAGTGTTTTGGTAAAGTTATTTCAGCACAAGTTCTTTAGCATAAGTACTTTGATACAAGTATTTTGGTATAGATATCTTGGTAGAGATACTTTGACATAGGTACTTCAACATAAACACTTTGGCACAAGTACTTTGATAGAAGTACTTTGATAGAGGTACTTGACAAATGTCTTTTGATGTAGGTATTTAGCATAGATACTTTGTTACAGGTGTTTTGACACAAGTACTGTGGTAGAAATATTTTGGTAGGAGTACTTCAGACAAATATTTTAGCATAGGTACTTTAGTATAAGTACTTAGACATAAGTATCTTGACAGAGATACTTTGACACAGGTATTTTAGCATAGATACTTTGGTGTAGGTACTTTAGCAGAAGTACTTTGGAGTAGGTCTTTTGATATAGGTACTTTAGCAGAAATATATTGGTACAGGTATTTTGGCATAGGTATCTTAATAGAAGAACTTTGGCACAGGTACTTCAGCATAAGTATCTTGGCATAACATTCTTTGGCAGCAGCACTTCTTCATAGTAGCATTATTTGGCACGAGAAGTCTCACCGGAAAGGTTGGCAGAATTTTTGAGTTTTCTCCACAATTAGGATATCTTAGAGAGTATGGCTTAGAGGCTTAGATATGAAAATTGTAAAAAGTTTATTTCTTAACCTTTCCTTGCAACACAAGTGCTATCATTTTCCCGTTAAACAAATAGTACAATTTTAAACGTGCTGTCATATAACCAATGTTCACCTCATATTACTAAAACATCTCTAAAAGAGTAACTTCCCATAAACAACTCAACAATTACTTTTGTAACTGCCATTTCTTTCCCTAATAATCGTTCTAGTAACTTCTCTCGAAAAAGCTATAAAAAATTTTCTGTAATTTTTTTCTCAAAATCTTATAACCACTGTAATTTTCACTATCCTCAGTCATTTATAACCTTCATCACAATCACTTGCCTTTTATTTTTAAGGATTTGCTCTAATCTTACTCTTTGTCATCTTTCTATTATATCCTATTTTACTGATTTATAATGTTTTCTTACCTAACAAAAGAACCCAATACACCGATTTAAAATATAAACAAAATTTATATTATTTCTTTTTAAATTTTTGTACCAAAAAGTAAGTCTTTTTTAAAATTAAGTTTTAATGATATATTCACGATAGGAAATGTTTGCAATCAATATTGAGCAGTGATGTAATAATAGTGCATAGAGGAGATTGTCTTTGAATTTGTTCGGTAAATTAAGACTCAAGACTTAACCCATTTTGTCCCTTTTTTTTATGTAATTAATGTTCAATATTTATTTTTTTTTATATTAGGATATGAATCAAAATTATAGTTCTTTAAATATATAAATGAACTTTTAAACAAGTTATACCTTTATTAAATATTGATTATATTTAGACTTATCAAGGTATTTTTACAAACTCAAAAAGGTTTTTTTTTCTATTTTTAAAAGAATTGGAATATAAATATTAAATTTTAAAAAATAATTTAAATAAAAACAATGTCCGTTTAAAAAACAAGCACGATCTTTAGTTATGATTTGTTCCCAAGACACGGACCAACTATTAGTTTTATAAACTTTTAAGATATATTGATATTTTTACGAGGAGCCATTTAAAAAAAATTTTGATCATTCTATGCAAAATTTGAAGCAAATTTAAACTATCTTTTTTTATAATTAAATCAAATTAAATTTAGAAAATAATAATAACTTTAATAATTTACTTGAATTTGTTCAAATCTAATTTGATTCTATTCATAAATAATTTTTAATGCATAGGATCAGACTTAAAGACCTTAAAAGCTTTTAGGCCCACACTGAAAAGGTTTTATTGAAGTTTAAATAAGTTAAGTCTCCACTCAACATAAGGGTTCTAACTTCTAATACAATTTTTTTTTTTTTTTAACATTGATATATCACCAAGGTCTAAAACGCTAAAACCAAGTTTTAACTCAAAGGATTAATTTTAGTTTTGATACTTTTAACTTTAAGAAAAGGTATTAATTATCATCTGAATTTTTTTTCCTCCGTTAATTAACACTGTTAATCAATCTGTTTATGTGATATTTTGACCAATAATGCCATGTGTATGCCACATGTGAAATAAAAATTTAAACATTTCTTTTTTTATTTTCACGTGGATGTGGTAATTGTAATTGGTGAAAGTAACACAAGGCTTTAAAACTTCAAGTGCCAATTGTATACATTATACAATTTTTATTTTAAATGAGGTATAAAAAACTATAAATAAAAATGGAAATCAAATCTCTCTTTATTAGCTAAAAATCAAAGAATTTAGTTACTGAGGTTGAGCTTCCAAAAGATATAAAAAAGGGGACATGTTAATTATTTTCTAGAAATATATTAATTAATAGTATTTATAAGAAAATTGGAAGTTCCGGAATTATCTTTAGCTTAATCATAAAATATATATAATTAATCCGTAGGCAAATGCCATCTGTAATCCACGTCAACTTTATCCAAACCATTTCTAAAAGATAAAGAAAAATATAAACTGACACGAGGACGTTTTCTTTGCACTCACTAAGTCTAACGTGAAGATCCAAGGCATACCAACGACAACCGAGTCAACTCGGGATCTCTGCAAAACAGTGTTATATTCGTTCCTCACATTTGCCACTCACTTTCATTTTGTATCGCTACATTCGCTCCTTCTCTATGTATTCGTCTTCCTCTTCTTCCGCTTCCATAACCGATGCCGAAACTCTCCGCCGTCAACGAATTAATTCAACCAAGCTCTATCTCCATGTAATTCCCTCCGAGGTAACATTTAGTTTGATGATAATTTTGCATATGCAGTTCTATTCATGTAGATAGTTTCAGTGTTTGTTTTCTAACGAGAATTTGAATTCTTAACTAAAAAAAAAAAAAAAACTAATAGGTTCCCGTTATCTACTCGTCTTATTATGATATCCGTTTCCTCGGAATCGAGAAACTGTAAGATAATTTGAATTTGAAACTGAATTTTCATTTCTTATGATTAATTTTATGTTTATTTTCTGATAAAAAAACTTTATGCTTAATTTTCTTTCAGTTAGTTTTAAAAATAAGTTAATTATTTGAGATTGATGTAGGCATCCGTTTGATTCTACAAAATGGGGCCAAATATGCTGGTTCCTGATTTCGGAATGTTACCTCGACAAAAACTCTGTTGTTGAGCCATTGGAAGCTTCAACGGACGATCTTCTTGTGGTAATTGTATTTTTCCCCCTCTTGTTGTTTATATGCACTGAGGCTGCATGCATTTTGAGGATAAAGGAAAATCATAGGTAATGAAGAAAATTTTAGTTGTTGAGGTATGTGTCTGTACTTATGCTTGATTTTTTCGATAATCTTTCTTAGGTGCATACAGAGGCATACCTGAATAGCCTGAAGAGCAATCCTAATGTTGCCAGGATAGTTGAGGTACATTTTAATATTTACTTATGCAATAATTTCGAGCAGGCGATTAATTTTTGCTTTCTTGGAGTTTATTTATTTCGTTGCAATTATCAAGTGTGTTTGTATGACTATGCTTACAAATGGGATCATCCAGAAAAAAATGGCATGATCACTTGGCTTTCATTTAATATGATTCTGCATACATGGGATGCTTGTGTATGCCCAATTAAATATTGTAACGGCTGTGTTTGTTATAGTTTGATGATTTTGGCTGAGGATTAAGTAGTTTCAAATGATATTATTATACCTCTAGATTGATTCAAAGCAGTGTCTTGTGTAGGTTCCTCTTATAGGAATATTACCCAATTCGCTTGTTCGGATGAAAGTTCTTTATCCGTTCCAGAGGTAGGTGAAGTCATCATCTGTCTTGTAGCTAAGTACATCATTTTCCATTTTAGGAATGGTGTTTGGGTTTTCTTTGAGACTAGGATTTTTCTGATCATATTACTACAGGTTGGTGGAACCATTCTGGCGGCTAAGCTCGCGAAGGAACAAGGATGGGCTATCAATGTTGGAGGAGGGTTTCATCATTGTCGTAGTGGAAGGGGGAGTGGATTTTGTGCATATGCAGACATTTCTCTATTCATTTTGCTTTTGTTCAGTTAAATATATCAAGGTAATAGAACTTTAAGCTTAAAACTAACAAATGCAGTCCTTACAATCTTATTTGTCCTCCTAATCTCAACTCCTCAGTTGACAATTATCTTTTAAGAATGGTGTGCTATTTTCCTTATACTTTACAATATTTTTTCAGGGTGATGATAATTGATCTAGATGCACATCAAGGAAACGGTCATGAAATGGATTTTGCAGATGATGGTAAGGATGTTTTTTTTTTTTTTTCCCTCATAGTGCTTTAACTTGATGTTATTTTCAAATTTCAATGATTGTGTTTAACTTTAAACTGAGAGGACGTGTGTATATTATGGATATGTATAACCCTGAAATATACCCATTCGTAAGTGCCTGCTATCTACATTTGTACTGCATCTTCTCTAATTGAATTCATGTACGGCCTTTTCCTAGACATTAATTTGCTTCGTCATTGTAACTGTTATTTTTTGCTCTATGCAATGACTTTTGACTTTCACCGCTTGAAATATCAATATAGGAGGACAAGTATCCTCACTTTTTGGTTTTATATTTCTTTCGTTAAACCATTTTTCAGGATATTACTGCTAGAAGCTATATTAAGCAGAAGGTTGAAGAGTGGTGAGCTTCTGGCATCTTATTAATGAATTTTTTTTTTTTTTTTTGGTTGCTGGCTAGGTATTTAGCTGATTTAACATTCCCATGTATGAACAGAGTGGGACAACAACTAATGAGTACTTGAAGGAATTAGATAAAGTACTTGAGGTAGAGATTTTTTCCAGTATCTTCAACGTATTTCTGTCCTGTTTTTGCTGAATCTTTTCTTCTCTCAATTCTGATGTCCATATAAGCTGTTAATTGACCTGGTGACACTTATACCTCGTTGTCTGATGCATTCTGTCTAACAATTTGTTCCATTATGTGACAGTCTACAGGTTTCTTGGTTTAAACTTTACATCATTTTCCTTTTTAGTGTCATACTTTTTGAAATGCATTTAGTGCTTTTACTAGGTCTGTGACTCTCTGCATCTATTCTTTTATTTTTGTTGACATAAATGTGTGATGCTTTAAATTTGGTACACTCGGACATGACTTCATCAGCACTTTGCCGACTTGTACTTCTCTTGCTTTGCTTTTTTATCTTTGACTAATTTTATGTTATAAATAGTATAGTAAAAAGTTATTCTTATGCTATTACTACATCTTTGTTATTGGTTGTGAATGTCAGGTAGCCAGGGGTAATTTTGCCCCTGAGTTGGTCATTTACAACTCTGGAACCAATATCCTTGACAGAGATCCCCTTGGTCGATTAAAGGTAAATTCATTATTGGATCCATTTACTTAATTTTTTGTGCTTTCTTATTCTTTTCGTCCAGTATTTTTTCGTCCTTCTGAGAAGTAAAATAAGATCCTCATATGAGTTGGTTGTCTCTGATTTACCAAGTCACCTTAACTTTCGGCAAAGAATTGTCCTTCTTTCTACGTAGCTCTGACAGGCTGTAGGTAAGTAGCCATGAGGATTGTAACTGTAAGATCATCATATGAAACTCAAGGGTAATTTTATAAATCTCAACTGTTTGTTTAACCGTAGAAAGATCCTGTAAGATTTTGGGGATATGATTCGTTATGTCTGATTGGTAGAATCTGGAGAATGTGCATGTAGTGAATGGATGGAATGAGACATAGAAAAAGAACTGTTAGAAGTTAGAGACGGATGCTACCAAGAGGGGTGTTTAAGACAGTTCATTTTCCGCCCTTTTATTTTGGACATTCAAAAAATACACGTAACATTTATGCTTTCAAAATGTATCTGCTTGTTGGCAGTGCATCTCCGCATCATCAATATTAGTGAATTTTCATTATTGCTATTTTTCGCCTTCAAATTTCAGATTAGTCCAGATGGGGTGGTCCAAAGAGATGAGAAAGTCTTCAGGTTTGCTCGTGAGAGAAACATCCCTCTTGTCATGGTCACTTCTGGTGCAGTGTCTTTCAACCTTTATATTTATGCTTGTTTGTAGACAACAAATAGGTGTATAGGCATGCACACAAGAAAGAGATTGAAACTTTCTTTGACTACAATCTGTATCTCTTTTGTTTTGCGGAAAATTATGACTCGGTTAAGCAGGGAACCATCTATTGATTCTGAACCTGCCTTGCCTTATAAGCTTGTTGATTATATTCTTCTTCGTTAAATATTCTATAACTCGTGTTTCCAGATATCGGTTACTCTAGCATTTCATATTGCTGGACACAAGGGTATGGAGAAATCATTAATTAGAGGGAAATATTGGTTTCTAATAATTACTCATTCCTTTTCCGAATTGCCACATTAAATGGCCTCAACATGCCTTGCAGAAGATTCTGCTTTTTCTGTGATCGACAATTTCTTTTGCCTCAACTAGGCTTGAATCTCAGCCGTTATTAGGTTAAGTAAGAAAATTTGTGTTTTGCTTGGTGATTGATGTCGCTCCGTTTTGCAGCTGCCATTGCCAAGGTATACTTGTCCTGCTTACACCTTGTGCTGTTTTAGCGGGGAACAAAAATAGAAAGAATTGTTCAAATATTTTTCTGCTTTACATCAACAAGAATGTAGCGTGAAGCTAGGTTTGAGCATAATCCACAACCTGAGGATGACGCATGTAGGATAGACATGGCAGTTTTTCTTTGAACTCCCTTGGAGAATCCATTAATCCATCCTAACAAACTTCCATTTTTGCCTTTTCTTTGTTTCAGGTGGCTGTATGAAAACCAGTGCCAGAGTCATAGCAGATTCTATAATAAACCTCTCAAAGAAAGGCTTGATAGATATAGCCAGTCGCCAAGGAAGAAGATAAATGACACAAGGCCCCTTGCATTTGTTATACACAGCCTATATCACAAGTACGCAGTTCATCTGAAGAATTTCAAGGCATGAATTCTGGGTTCTAGGCGAGTTTGTAACTGGGAAGATCACCTTACTACATGAGCAAGCAACAAGTGTGAGAAATGAGGAGTAAGTGCGAGCTTTGTGCAGCAATAATACTCGAAAGAGCGTGAGTGTGCCGTGTGGTTCTTTGTTGAGAATTTAACCTTTCATTCACGTCTGATATGAACAAACATGACCCAAAAATGGGTTAGATTATAGAAGGTTGTAATGTTTATAGTTTTACATTATTTTGCGAGCCAGTATCTTGATATTAGCTTTGCCCCTAGTTTTCTTTCTTTGTCCCTAGGTTGCAGAATGTGTGATAAAAAAGGAGACTTGTTAATTAGTTCGTTTTGCTCGGGCCGATCCATTTGCTTGCTGCTATCCGGCAGGTGCCTTTTGCTGTTTCTGAACGCCGTGTGTCTTGCCTCCAACAGAGGGAGACGAGAGCTCTGTACCCAAAAAAGTGTTGCTCGGTCCAAGGTTTTATGGCGGCCGCATCGAACGTGCTGCCAGTCAGATTGCAGCTGGTTGTTTCATCAAATTAAAATAGTTTTATTTGATGAGGTAATAATTTGATTTGATCAAAGATCATTCAAATGCACGGCAAAAAGGTTATAAATGAGATCGCATTTTATATATTAACGATTTTTTTTAATTTTATAAGTAAATTAAAATATAACTTATATTTATTAAATTTTTTTAAATAATTATATTATTAATAATATTTTTGATTGAATTTAATATTATCAATAAAGTGATACGAAGAATTAGAAAAAAATTAATTTAATTTTAATAAACAAATAAAATGAAAGGCACAAATGTTAATTAATATGAAAGTTTAATTTTTTTATTAATTTAAATTTAAAAATGGATAATTATAAAATGTAAAAAACTATTCATTATTTATATATAACCTTTTATTTTTTTCCACACATTTTGTGAGTGTATGTGACATCGTTAATCTCATTTATAAAATTTTAAAATTTCAGCTAATGGTAGGTAATTTTTATTAATTAATTGACAATCATTAGTGGTAATACCATGAAATAAAAATTAAAAAAAAAAAGGACGCTATTAAGACAATATAAATATAATATTTATCCTGATCTTTGTAGCATTAGTTAATGACGACAAGTTGACTCCCGACCCGAACTGTGCTTTGTACTTACCACTCTATCTTTCCCGTTTCTTTGCAGGTCTCTCCTTTTTCTCTTCTACCTACATCTACCATTGCCCCTCGCTTCTCTCTCTTAAATTTAATTGCCCGTTTCTTTCAATTTTCTCTCTCTTTACAACTTGCCCCTCAAAGAAAAATCTCTCTTTTTCGCCTTCTCTATTTGCATTAGTTTAGCAGCAAAAAGAAAGAGAGGGCTCTTAACCTGCGCCGGTCGTCGTTCCAATTCCAAATGTTGAGAAGATCCTCCTCCTCCTCCTCCTACGAGCTTATTACTTTCTTCTTCATTGCTCTTGTTTGTTTGGCTTCTTTTTCACTCGCTCAACAACAACTCGCTGAGTCGGATCGCTTCGATGACGACGACGATGCAAACGCCACCGCTGTAAATGCTTCATCGATAACTAAACCGAAGGATGGTACCTTTGCCGCTATCATCGATCGTGCTCTCGAGAAGGAGTTCACTGAGAACGAACAAAACGAAGGTAGTACACTTTTTTTCTCTGATTTTGCTTATATTAGGGTTTAGGTTTTAAATCCATGCATCAAAACCTCACTAGGAAAGTATTCGACTTAATTGTTCTTGTTTACTTCAAATTTGCTAGTTCTTTACATTCTGTAGCAATTAATTCTTGTTATCTTTATTTCTTTCTGAGATTTTTGAGCACGATCTATTGTTAGGTAATGATTTTTGTTATCAGTTATGGTATGATCTTAAAGATTTAATGAGAGCGTGTTTCCGTAAATTTCTGGAAATAGATTTGCTATTAGTTTTATATTTCTTTAAATTCTAAGTGTCAATTATAGTATAATTTTCTCTTGATTTGTGGTGGATAATTGAGAAAAATAAAATAAAATCAAAGTTTGATAGGTTTCCAAAAATGTTTGGCTCAAAATTTCATTTTGGAGTCGTGGGCTGCTATTGTTTCCTTATCACTCAGAAGAATATAAATCGATTGGAAATTCTATTTCTGACTTTTTATCATTGTTTTCTTTTTATTGTTGGCAGTAAGTGATGATGCTGGAAGTTTCAACAACAGTGTAGCAGAACAGCAGGTTGGTAGTATTTATTCTTTTGAAAACTTTTCAGCTTGAAGAACTTGTTAACTTGTTTTCTTTCATGTGTATGTTGATCAGGCTGTTTTGGAAACTGTAGCCAGAGTTAAGACAAAGAAAAATGATACGAAAGAAGAAAAGTATGTGCTTCTTCTTATTAATTAGTAGATTTTATTTGTAGCATTTGAGTTCTGATTACTTTCACTGTTAATAGAAGAACGCAAATTTCTATTTTGATGATCAAAAGAATTGAACTATTTTCATACCATATCTTCTTTGTAACTACTTAGAAACTTGTAGTTCTCTCACACCTTTTGCAACCTCATTTTAGATCATTTCAACTCCACGATGTTTTCAATCTAGAGAATGATAACAGAGCTGAAGATACACCTACGTTGATAGATCGAAAGGTTAGATTGGTTCACTCGAAACTTCATCTTGAGATATATTCCCATACTTCCAAGTCTGAGATTCTGGTTTATTTTCAGGACAATGTCTTCATTATATCTAATTTTAAATCAAAATATCCAGTGTTACAGCTGGACTTAAGGTGAACTTTTTATTGTCTTCAGTTTCATTGAAGTTGCTTTTTACATATAACTAATAAGCTCAGCTAAATTTTTTGGTTTATGCTCTGTAGACTGATATCAGATTTGGTAGTTGTCATCGTGTCTGCAACTTGTGGAGGCATTGCATTTGCTTGTGCTGGACAACCGGTCTGATTGTACTGATATAAGCTTAGCTAATGTTTGACTTCGATGTTAGGTCCTACCAGAGTGTCTTGGATTACTAATTTCCTATATATTTTATGGTTACATATTTTACAGGTGATTACTGGATACTTGTTGGCAGGATCTCTGATTGGACCCGGGGGTTTTAACTTTGTCAGTGAAATGGTGCAAGTATGTTGTATATTTCATTAAAATTTTACCATCAACATTGATGGCTTATTTATTAAATCCTCTGTAACTGCTCTGAATGATGGTTTCTTGATCATACTGTCATTTTTCACTCTCTTGCATATGGAGCCCTTATTATGAAAGCCGACTGTTGTTTTAATTTGCATTTCTTCATTTTAATTAATGTTAGTTATTGTGATTCCTTTAGAGTTCATCTGAAGCCCTAAACAATTTGCAGCACTTATTGATTTGTTCTTCTGAGCTTGTCTATTTCTTTTTCCCTTTTAAAAAATATTTTTAATGAGCATATTATATTACAATTGCTAGATGGTGTCTTTGTGCCTCTATCAAACTAGCGTAATAATTAAAAATACGCAGTGTTTTAAGTACCAGTTAGTAATATTGTGTGATTAGACTCTTTTGTACCATTGGTAGCAACTGAAATTGAATTGTCTAGTATTTCCTGGGGATGATTATGTACCAGTTAGTAATATTGTGTGATTAGACTCTGTTGTACCATTGGTAGCAACTGAAATTGAATTGTCTAGTATTTCTTGGGGATGGATGGGACATCTGATGTTTCCGTATTTATTTTCTAGGGTTGTGATCCTGGTCCATGGCAGGCTGTTTCATTTGAACATGTTTATTGGTGTGTTCATATAAATAGTTTCTTAATTTTTAATTGCTTATATATTCTTTTTCACGGGAATCATGCAGGTTGAAACAGTAGCCCAATTTGGTGTAATTTTTCTTCTTTTTGCATTGGGCCTGGAGTTCTCCATTGCAAAGGTTGGGTTCTGCTTCTGAACCTTTTCTTTTCTGTTTTGTGTGCTATTGTTCTTACAACAATCTTCATATCACGCCTCTTAACTTCTTTCTTCTTATTTTAAGCTTCGAGTTGTTCGAGCAGTTGCTGTACTAGGAGGGCTACTCCAGATAGTTCTATTTATGTGCCTCTGTGGAATTACAGCCTCAGTATGTCTATTAATTATGACATGAATTCTATGTAGGTTTTGGTTCATTAATCCATATTATATGATGTCACCACGTTCACCTGAATCTGAGCTCACTGAGGTTGCATAACTTATATTTAAAGTCTCTTGAGGTTTCAGAAGTTACATTTAAATTAATCAAAAGAGAAATAACTTGTGTCTATACTGAAGTAGCATCATTGCACATTATATCTAGATCATAAAGTGGTTTTTTGCTGCTAGATGTTCAAAACTTAAACTTTTCCTGCTTCTTAACTTCAAATCCAAATTTTAGTCTCCTTTTGTTTTTATGATGTGCTTTAGCTGAATATGGTTAAGGTAAATGTTTTGGTGAAATCATGTTATCTTTCTTAATTTTCTTGTTATTATAGACCTTGTTATATCACAATGCTCAATCTGAATCCGGCAGTTTTAATTGGGTCCTGTTCGCAGTTATGTGGCGGTAGACTTTCAGAGGGTGTATTTGTTGGTGTATTCCTTTCGATGTCTTCAACAGCTGTGGTAAAGTTTAGTGCAAATCTTTCAGAGACACCTACAGCACCTACACACGTTCATACTTGTCCTCACTGATGAGTACACATATTGATGCACATCACACAAGTTTAGACACCCTCACCTTACTTGCAGAGACCTTTTTGTTTGTAGTTTTCATTGTAAATGTTGTTTTTTTATTTTTTTCGATGGCAGGTGCTTAAATTTTTTATGGATAAGAATTCTACTAATATGCTTCACGGGCAAGTCACTATTGGCACTCTTATTCTACAAGTATTGATTCCTTCACCCATTGTTTTTTTTGAATTGCCGTTTTGTTTTTTCAGACTTTGTTTGTGCCTTCTTACAGTTAGCCTTTTGAATCTTTTTTATTACTCTGGTGTTCTGAGAAGTTTTTAACTTTGCAGGATTGTGCTGTGGGATTGCTATTTGCGTTGCTCCCAGTTCTCGGTGGAACTTCCGGTATTCTACAAGGAGTAATATCCATGACTAAACTGTATGAGGAAAACTTGCAGAAGTGTCATATTCCAACTTTCATCTCTCTCTCTGGATTACTGGATAAATATCAATGGCCCTATTCATGTCTTTTGGATGCCATAAAAGGGAAAATATGTGATTACTATTAGGCTTAGCCTCTAAGTGATGGAATGGCTTCTCACACTCTGTTAGTATTCACGAGCAGTTTCGCCTAAAACTAGAAAGATAGATCATCTCTCATTTCAAATATATGCCACTTAGGCACACTTAATTTTGATCAGATCGGAAGTCAAAGATATTATTTTTTCGATTCATCTACTTTTGATGCCTTGTGCTTTTGATGTTATAAGAAGTAGAAACCGGGGTTTGGATTAAGATTAAGACTATAAGTTCTTGTTTTCCCTTGTTATCTTTTTTTCTTTATGTGGCTTTTTCTTTTAGTATTGAGTTACTTCTTAAGACTAAATATTCTATTAACCAGGTTGGTCATGTTGGTTAGCTTTTTGGCTGTTTTGTCAATATTGTCTCGTACTTGCCTTCCTTGGTTGCTTAAACTGATGATAAGCCTTTCATCACAGGTACGTAATTTTATCTGCAGATAGAATCGCATACTGAATTTTTTTTCCACTGTATGTTGTGAAAACATACTTATGTTTGAGATTCATGTTCTGACTTCTTATATGATTTGTTTAATTACCTTTTATATGTGCAGACCAATGAACTTTATCAACTGGCATCTGTGGCATTCTGCTTACTTGTTGCCTGGGTTTGTTTCTTGGCTCTTCTTGGTTTGTCTTTTTTTTTTTAACTTTCATTTTGTTAAGCATTCTGTTATTTTGTATGCAATATCCACAGAAACACCCCTTTTGCACCAAATAATTGTGTTTGTTTTATCTGTAAAGAATTTTTTCGATGCCATTGTCCATACTTTTGGTTGACATGTGAACCTCTGACAGGCAGAGCTAGTGATGAAGACTAACCTTCTGATTTTTTAGTACTGGTTAACAAGACACATTACTTGTGGCTTGGTATAACTTTACCTTCATACAAAGTAGTGCAATTGGAATGCTTTAGAATTTATTTAATTTGATATTGCTTGTTGAGAAAAAATTATGAACAATGTTTTAGACTCCCTGCATTAAGCCATAGATCATTGCAGAATGTCATTGCAATTCTGCTGGTACGCATGCACAACTGCTTAAATCATTAGTTTAAGGTATGGAAAGGGAGAAAGAAATCATGGAGTTGCTCATCTCGATTGTTCGTTACAACAATTTAAGCCAGTCAGATGTCTGCAAATTGTTTTTTTTGGAACTTTTATTTAATTCGATGCATAATTTTCAGTGTAGTGACAAGCTGGGGCTGAGCTTAGAATTGGGTTCATTTGCTGCTGGAGTGATGATATCAACAACTGATCTTGCCCAACATACACTTGAACAAGTTAAGATTATGCTTTATACTCTCCACTCTATCACGATATTGCATACACTGTATGCCGGGCACTTGTCAATGTTTATGAGATGAGCAAAGTCATGATTTTCATGTCATCTAAATGTTTGTGCTTGTCAGACATGCAGAGCCATCTTAAAATCCTAGATATCTTCCATCGCACCTCTCAACAAGTATTTAGATTAGTGGTGGGAAGGGGAAGAGATATTTGTGCTTTTACTTGTAGTCACATGCTCTGTAATTTTCTAAACTAAAGCAACAAACTTTATTTTCATCGGGAAATCTTAACATTTCTATGACATGAATTTATAATTAGCACAACTATGAACTAACTTACAATGTGTGAAATAGTCAGACTGATTCTGTAGTCTATGGTATTATCAGCTTATCCTTAGTACTCCTACAATTGAATTTAGTCTTTCTGTGCAGATTGAACCCATTCGCAATTTTTTCGCTGCTCTCTTCCTTGCCAGCATTGGGATGCTGATCCATGTTCATTTTCTCTGGAACCATGTAGATATTTTACTAGCATCTGTTATATTGGTTATCACCGTAAAAACAATAATAATTGCCTCGGTTGTCAAGGGTTTTGGCTACAACAACAAGACTTCAGTGCTTGTAAGTTTTATTTGATGTATACTTGATCATGTAATGCATTCAAATTTTGTAGTAACTTGAGTTCCTTTAATTGTGCAGGTTGGAATGTCTCTGGCACAGATAGGAGAATTTGCTTTTGTTCTTCTCAGCCGTGCTTCTAATCTCCATCTCGTTGAGGTCAGTGCTACTATCTGAGTTTATTGTACTGTTGCATTGGCAATATGGGTGAAGCAAAACATTCCTAGCTAAGAACAGTTTGCGAGTATTATAATCTTCTCCGTAACTGAAATCTTGAGCATTCCAGGGGAAACTGTACCTGCTACTTCTTGGGACAACAGCACTTAGCCTGGTATTTCTTGGTTCAATTGTATGCAAATGCATGCAGGTATGGTTATTTTTGTCGTAAATAGTAAAATTGGGTTTTTCATGTCTCCAGGTGACAACTCCTCTATTGTTCAAGCTAATCCCTGCCATACTACATCTTGGGGTGCTTTTACGATGGTTCTCCCCTGAGAGAGAAAGTTCCATTGAGGTAATTACTAGTTTCATGTGTCGGAAGGATCACGTTTAATTTCCATGGTTAACTCGAACAAATTTGTTGTCCAGGGCGGAATTAAAGGAGATAACCTCCGTTCAGACAGTGGGAAGAATCGCATTACTTTGATGTCACAAGACAGTGGAAAACATCGCATTAATTTGATGGCCCAAGAATCCCATGATTCGTGATGATATAATGTAAGTAAACCAATCAAGAAAAATCTCCATTAGGTACCTGACTGGCCATTTTTTGCCGTGCTGCAGATGAAGTTACTGAATGATCTCATGAAACTGAGTTTGTTTCTCGTTTTTGTTTTCTAGTTTACTAACCCTGCTATAATGATTAACTCAAACGGAATGAGGTAACCAAAAAAAAAAAAAAAACTAACTGTTGGAGCAATGCCTTGTAATCATTCATTTTTCACAACCATTTTTACTTGTTTGTTTATTTTTTTGCTGTATCATAGTTTTGTGCGTATAATTAAAAAGGATACATGTTATTTTGATATTTCTCATACCTTTATTTTTATTTTTTTAAACTTCGACCTATTTGAAATTTTAAATGTATTATGTAGGGTTGAATTGCAAGATTGATTCTCACATTGAATGCAAATAATCCAGAAGTATAGCTATGTATCAACTTATTATTTACCACTATATTTTATATTACATTGGCATCTATTTTTGCTAATAGAGATTTTGGATTATGGTTAAATAAAAATCTCGCCACTTTCTCAAAATTGTTATAGGTTCTCTAAGTTGGGAACATGGTCATCCATTTATAGCTGACAAAATATGATGGCCCAACTAATTAACCTCGTCTAATAGGGACTTAAATTTAATCTAAATGTATAGTTAAAGCAAGAAATCAACGGTTGTTTAAATAAGGTGGTCTTTCCCAATGATGAAGACCAGTGGGGTCCCGCGTTCATCTTTCTGACAAAAAAACAAAGCAAACAAATAAGCATTCATCACAAAATTATATGTAATAGTGTACATTTGTCCAAGCTCATTTTACAATTGTTGGTCAAATTCCAATCTTGCAAGCAATGGTCTAATTTTAGCAAATTTTCAACAATTAAGATTGGTGTTGGATGATCACCATCATTTTTTCTTTTCTCTCTCACATCACATCTTCCCCTCTTTGGTTTCATCTATATATACGCAAACTTATATTTGATATATTACTAGTGCATAAATTCATATAACCAGTAAACTAGATGACGTCATTGCATTAAAGATGAAGCTAATATCACCTATAAACTCAATTACACTCTCTTCCTTAATTTATATCCAAGTATTTGCTAGCTACCCACTTCCACGGCATTAGTGGATTTTCCACTCCCTAAACTCAACAAAACAATGTCTCACCTTTCTTTATGGCTACTCTCTCGCATAAACAAAACGTGCCACTCTTTTTCTCTTTCTTCCTTTCTTTAGGTTGCCATGAATCAAGTCATTTCAGGTTATTTTTATCCATTCACAAACATTCTATCTCCAGTCTCTCCAGGTTATTCATCCCTTTCGTAAATAACAATTGTACCCTCGATTATTGATTAATGACTGTTTTAATAGTAGCAAGTTGCCACAGTTGTATAAATGTACCTTTAGATTAGTTTCCATCCCTGTTAATAATTAAAAGGGAAAAAAAAAGGGTATCGCTTGATAACCTGTTGTTACGTACGTAGCACATTGTATCCAGACAGTATTTCTAACATCAATCGTTGTAGGCAAGAAACAAGAATAAAAATTGTACCAAAGATGAGCTTTCCTTTTCCATCCATTTACAGGAAGATGAAAGAAGGGCAACCTGACCTGCTTTCATTAATTACAAAAAACCTTAACTAGAAACCAAATTTAATTAAGAAAAATCTAACCTAATCACTATGGTGTATGTATATATATAAAATTTATTATATATAGAGACCATGCAACTTATTTTGGTCAGTAACCTCTCTCTCAGTCTCTTTCTTTTTCAGCGTGTTTGTTTTTTTGTGGATGTTGCAGTTCTTTGGTTCTTGAAGCTGAAGCACTTGTCTGTAATGGGGAGGAAATGCTCACATTGTGGGAACAAAGGCCACAATTCTAGGACTTGCACCAGCGGCAATAACGGAGGGATTCTTGGTGGTGGTGGAGTTAAGCTTTTTGGGGTGCAACTTGACTTGTCTTGTTCATCTCATAATTCTTTTCCCATGAAGAAGAGTCTCAGCATGGATTGCTTGACGTCATCACCTTCTTCTACTTCTTCTTCTTCCATATCTTGCCATGTTACTATGGATGAAAATCCTAAGAACTTTTCCAATGTTTATCTCTCCGATAATGGCGGCCTCGTTGCTCCAACCCAAGATAAGAAAAAAGGTGAGCCAGAGCTACTAATATGGACCAAAGTTCCTGTCACTTTAATTTGTCACCTGGAAGAACCTAATATTGCTTGTCTGTCTTATCTTTCTGGTCAGGTCCCGGCTTTTTTAACTAGATTCCGTAACATGTAGAATTAATGATACCAGGTTTAATTCAGGATTTAGTAAATAGGATGACTATAAATCTATACGAATGAATAATCTAATGGTTTGGGTGCAATATTTGGAATGATTTAGGGGTGCCATGGACTGAAGAAGAGCATCGGATCTTTCTGGTAGGGCTTGAAAAGCTTGGAAAAGGTGACTGGAGAGGGATCTCCAAGAATTTTGTGACTACAAGAACTCCAACACGAGTAGCCAGCCATGCCCAGAAGTATTTCATTAGGAAGAAAAGCCTTAACAAAAGAAAACGACGCCGTACCAGCCTCTTCGACGTATTAAAAAAAATCATTGGATACCCTCTCATATTTTTCAAGAAACAAAAATGTTGAAACTTTGTACTTTGGACTTCTCAGCATCTGATTCTCGATCTTATTTCCTTTTAACAGGTGGGGAGCAGTGAAAAGTTTGCAACCCAAATGCTTCATTCCAGGCCTCCAGAGCCTTTCAGTTACTGTGGGATTTTTTCGAAGAAAACAAATGTTGTTTCAAGCAACCTTGACCTTGACCCCACAAATCCCATAGAAGGGAAATTTGGGGACGTTGAATTGCCTTTCAGTCAGAATCTTCTTCGGCAAATCCAGCCAAAGTCTTTAACAATGGCCACTTCTAAAAGTGAAACACCAGATTTGGACCTTTCACTGGCAGCACCGGCAGCATTAGATCATAGTGAAACCTGTCCCATCTGGCCTGCAATTTGGACCAATTAGTGTCATGTTTAAAAAAGGTAATAATTAACCGCAATTTCGGGTATTGTATTCTGTAATATATCCACAGTCATTGCCCAAAATCTCACCTTTTCTTTAATTTAATCTTTCCTGGTAGATTATTGATGTGTAAAAAAAGACTTATGAGGATAGCTTGCTTTTAAATAATGGACCTGAACTTGGTTGAAATCTTCTTTCAAGATGGGCTGAGAGAATGTTAGTCTGCCTCCAACGATTGTAAGAGGGTTGGGCCTTTGGTCGGTTCCTTTCATAAGGCCGGAACTGGGTCATATTTTCTGCCAACTTTCTTTTACCATTTCTCAAGGTTTAGAGAATCTGATGAGGATTTTTTTTTTTGTTTTTTTTTCTTTTTAATGATTTTGATCCTCAGTCCATTGAGGTTCTTCCAAACCCAATTTGTTAACATGGGTATTATTATGGACTAGATTTTTTTTTTTTTTTTTGGCATGAATGTTTTGGTTTACTTATTAGCTAAGGTTGCGCTTGCAATCATTCATGACCGCCTTGCTAGCTAGTCTGATAAATGCATGATTGTGGAACAAAATAAACATTTCACGCTTTAAAGCATAACATTGTACTAAATATGAAAGATATTAGATAGAAATTTGAACCCCATCTTTACAAGAATTTATAAGAATAAAAAAATTTATAAAAAAATTTGCATATTTTTCATCTTTGTTTTGAGATTTAGGTGAGGTGAGTGATCGCTTCTCGGCCTCCTTGTGCGGTAACCTTTGCTAGCCCAGGATCACCGAGTGTGTAAGAGTGCAAACGGGTTCACATGTTTAGGAGAATATTAAATATAGATATATATATATATATATATATATAGAATATTATACTAAATACTTGAATTCATCTTTAAACATGTATCTAATATAAATATCCAACATGAATATTAAAAAAAATAAATAAAAGATCGCAATAACATAAGTTAGAGAATGGTGGCAAAGTGTTGCCCAAACTATGACCGGAAGGATTAAAGGTAGTCCAAGGCCACTACCATGCCATTGGCAGAGTGAGCATGCGATGCAAGTCTACGTCCAATGGCTAGGTCACGAAAGGTTAGAAGACAAATGAAGTAAAGACGAAGAGGCCTTTTATTCTCTCTGTTTGGGGCTTTAGTCAGACTGAATCCACCATTGGCATAATTTGCATTGATCTGCTTCTTTCTTCCTCCTTGGGTGTTTCTCTTTGCAGAGCTAATTGCCATTTTGCCTTTACATCAGGATGCTAGTGGGGTCAGAGAGTTCTTTCAAATCTACAATATTTAATCTTGAATAGCCGAATTCAGTTCATGATTAATTTTTGCTTAATGTTTCAGCCCTAAAACGACAAAAACTTATGGTAAAACTTAATTATACAAAAAAAAAATGCTAAAATTAATGGGTTAAAATAGGGTTTATTAGGTTTGGTGTCTATGAACTCCACATAAATATCACATTTGATTACGCAGTTATTGTTTATTTGTAAATACAAATCTACGTTTTAATAGAGTGCGTGATTCACTGACTGCCTATACCCTTTGCTGGTCCTCTCCTCAGCCATCTAGGTGTCCCCTCCACTTTTGTTTTATTAGGCAAAGCTAAAAAAGAAAAGTTCACTGCAAGTGTTTATTGGTTACCATATTGCTCCATGCTCAGTCCCAGCTGAACATGGCCCCTACAATTTCAAAGCCATTCGCTGTCCCATCTCTCGTGCTCAGGACGAAGCTAGCCGCTATTTTTTTAGGAATAATTGATATTTTATCGATATCAATCGAAAGATTAATACATATAAATTTAAAGATAAAATTAAAATAATTTAATAACAAATGATTTTAATTTTTGCATTAATCTATAATAATCATATTGGCAAAAAAATTTTTTATATTTAATAATAAAATATATTTATTAAATTATATTATTGAATATAATTAATAATAAATATATTATATATTTTTTAAATATTTTTATATTTATTTATTTGATATTTAAAAATTTTATATATTGAATATTTATAATTTTAAAATTTATATTTACATATAAACACAAATATATATATACTAGTTATTTCGACATGTGTGCTTACACCTAAGTGATTTAAAATATAAATAAATTGTTATAACAAATTTTATTAATAATTTTTTAATTAATTAATTTAATATAATATAATATTTTTAAAAACATATAATCAATTTAATTATAAGTTGATTTTTTAAATTATTATTATTTTAGTATAAATGTATTATTTCAATTAGATATTATAAAGTTGATATTTATAAAAATATATAATTTTTATAGTTAATAATAAGTTACATAAAATTTTACAATTATAATTATAAATTTTATTATTATCTTTTTACATTTATTACCATATTAACAATTATTTATTTTTATGTTGCATATCATTTGTTATTATTTTATTCATAATATTTTTCTTTTGTATTATAAATTATTTAATGCTATGCTATGAAATGTTTACATCATTAATTGGTTATTACCATCTTATCAGTTACTAATATGTTACATATTATATGCTAGAATAGAATGCATATTTATTAAAATAATATATAATAAAAATTAGCAAAGTTCAATAACTTAATATTACTAAATTATAATTATAGAATTACAAATATCAAAGGGCTCTAGCTTTTTTTTTTTTCTTTTTTAGTAATCTTAGTTTGTAAAATTAGTAATAACCTCAAAATATTTTCTTTTTTAGTTACAGCTGTCTAATATTTAGTTATCTCAAATTTTTTTAAAATAATACAATAATTGAGATAGCTAAATTTACCAAGACTAATTTAATAAATAATAGCGTGCTTACCATATTCTTTAATGCAAATATGCAAGAATATTTTTTATTAAAAATAAATTTATATTCTTCAAAATTAATGTTTTTTAAAACTATTGACTTTATTCTTGTGAAAATTTCGTAAACACTAAATATTTTTAAATAAAAAATAAGAATATAATGAAATTAATTAACTTAAATTTACTATCGATACATGTGTTAGTAATAATAATAAAAATAAAATGTCTGAATGAAAATTAAAAATAAATAGAAAATTAATAAGCATATGTTTATTTATAAATAAGATAATTAAGTTCTTTATATAGGAATTAAAAAAATGAAATAAGATTATATTTCCTAAAATATAGAATCATTTAGCTGTTTACTTAATTGTCACTTAATTCTGTAAATTGATATAATTATAAAACTTAAAATAAAACTAAATTTTGGTGTTATTAATACAATGAACTTTTGATTAAAAATATTAATTTTTTATTATCGTGTTTTCTCAACTTTGTTTGCATTGAAACTGAAACCAGATATGCTACTCCTATCGTAGGTAAATTCTTTTTTCTTAATTAAGAATGATCGGAGCTACATTTCAATGTTGCAATATATGCTATGTATGACAACCCTCTCCTTACTTCACTTTATAACTTTCGTTACAGTAACCCTTTAATTGACCAACAACAAAAGAAAACGAAAACCCCAGCTTAAAAACAAGAAGAAAAACAAAAGGGAAAAAAATAAGGGATAGGGGATGGCTATAGAGGTATTTCTGCACAGATTAGATTGTGATTTAAAAAAATTTTAAATTTTAAATATAAATTTATCAAATTATTATTTATAAATAATAAAAAATTATTTTTATATTTTATAATTAAATTTAAATAAAAGTATTATTTTAAATAAATTTAGATATAAAAAATTTAAATCAAAACTTAATGGAATCAAACGGATTATTCAACTGGTCAAGGTGGGTGGGGCAAAGCCTAGCGAGAAGAGGCGGGGGAATCCTGGCTGGAACTGCAAAGTGCAGTTATGGATCACGCGAGACGCTTTGCTAGAGTCATCGGTCACATGATCCACGAATACCTCCCGCCCACGCTCCCTTCACTAGCTTGCCTTTTCAAAGATTGTGACAATTCCCTTCATTTGTGGTCTCCTTGTCTTTATTTCATTATTATCTTTTTTTTCTTTTATACCTTGATTTATTTAATATTTCCAGGGCTCTAGCTCTAGGCCATGCCCCCCTCCCCTTCGTTCCCTAGATTTATCATTTAGTAGCTAGGAATGCAACGCCTGCTTAATAATACCAGACCTTTTTCAGTAACGTTGGCACTTCAGAAAGAGATGTTTGAAGAACAATCTCTCCTTGTGTTTTGTGTTTTTTGTGTTGAGTTTTTTTTTTTTTTTGTTTTTTTTTGCAGGACATTGCCTGCCTGGGTATATCAGTCTAACAACAATACAATTACAGGAATAAACCCATTTAAGTATTTAAGCCACCGTCAAACTTCTCCTTTGGTCTGAACTCAAAAGCCTAAACTTTTTCTTTATTAGCTATCATCCCTTCACCTTTCCTGCATGCTTGTCTGGCTGCAACCAAAAGCACACCAGCAAGCCGCGCAACTGTGCTGAAACTGATGCTAAGCTTGGAGAAAAAGGAGAGCTAGCTCGCCACCATGGACTCAAGCCAACCGCTGCACCACGGTCTAACTCAAGAGGAATATGCGGAGCTGAAGCCTATCATTGACACATACCATAAATTTGTGCCAACACCCAACACATGCACTTCACTAATAACGCAGCGCATCGACGCACCAGCTCACGCCGTGTGGGCTTTCGTTCGAAGCTTCGAAAGACCCCAGAAATATAAACACTTCATCAAGAGCTGTAACATGACAGGTGACGGCAGCGTTGGAAGCATTAGAGAAGTCACCATCGTTTCAGGTCTTCCAGCTTCAACAAGTACTGAAAGGCTAGAGATTTTGGATGACGAAAATCATATATTAAGCTTTAGGGTTGTTGGAGGAGAGCACAGGCTGAGAAACTACAGGTCAGTGACTTCGGTCAACGAGTATCATAAGGATGGGAAAGTTTACACCATTGTTTTGGAGTCTTATATGGTGGATATACCAGAAGGGAACACTGGGGAAGATACAAAAATGTTTGCGGACACAATTGTAAAGTTGAATCTGCAGAAGCTCGGTGTTTTGGCAATGGGTTCTCTTCATGGACACGATTAAGAAGATATTGATAACAAGATGATATGAAGATTGAAGTTGCGTAAGATTTCTTTGGAACTCTGGTTAGTCCGGATTTTGGGGAAGTTGGATTTCTTTTTCTTTTATTAATGGGGTTTGAATTTGACAGTTTGGGGATTAATTTGTGTATCTTAGTTGGGTGATGACTTCAGTTATATTATTACGTGATACTATTTGAATCTCTTAAATGCTTATTATTTTGTCATATAATGATTAAAAAAACCATTCATCTTAATTTTGTTTTGAAGATTGAGCAATGAAATAAGAAACAATATTCATTTTGTTTTATTGTGATGTGTGCCAGTAATAATAGTGTTAGTATATATTAAGGGTTGCATACTTCTATTTGTTCATATATAGACTTTCTAATATTAAATTGAAGTAGAATTAAAAAATTTTTTAAAAAAAAAACCATCTCTTTTCAATATGTATAATAATGCTTCCTAATCAAAACCATCATCAAAAACCCCACTAGCTGTTTAGCAATGATACTTAAATTTTTCACCTGAATTTTCAGTTTCATCTTTTATAGTGTGATGATAGAAAGGATTGAGCATTGAGCTTTTCTGGGATTATGAAATTTCAACTAATGTTAAAATAGTTAGTGGGAAGTGAGAAAACTTGGAGCTGTAATTATCTGTATATACTAAATATATTTCATGGGTGAAATGCTGGTTTGCATGAAATGAAGTGAGAGAGAGAAAGATGTTGTAGAAGAGGGATACTGAACATTGTCGAAACTTGAAAGAGCTGAAAGTAAGTTAACAATTTGGTACAATACTTTCTTCATCTGGCTTCAATGTCAACCCTTTATTCAATTGGCAAGAGCTGGCAATGATCAAATACTACCTTCCCTCCTGCAAAGTTGTGACCAACTTAAAGGGACATATGACTAAGAAAGAAGTCCCCATTAAAGACTTCTTTCTCTCTAATTTGTAGCTCAAAACCCATCTTTGATCTTAGCCATTTCCAATTCTTTAAATATACATTATATATATCATAGCAGAAATAAGGTTATCCTGAATTTTTTCCTGTTCAAGAAGAGATCAAATCCAGTTTTCTTTCTCGTGATGCTAAATCAAGAAAAAGACTGCGTGATAAGAATATATCTTGCTCTCTTTTTTCATCTTTTTTTTGCTGCCTCTCAATCATAATTCATGTTTATGACCCTTTACGATTCCAATCTCTTTTTCAATACCATTGGAAGAGAAATTCCGATCCCCAAATACAAGAATATGTGTAGTAGAAGTTGAACCAGAAATTGGAACTCAAATCTCAGTTTTTCATGAAGTGCATAACCCAACACATGGAGGGGAAAAAACAAGAGGTAATGAATGAAAGAATGATACCTGGATTCAGCTTTCACTATGGGCCTACTGTAGACTGAAAAGTCAAATCATTGCACTGCATATTTGCCAGGACCATTACTTTTAATTGCTAGTCCATGCTTCAAGGTACTCCAAAAGAAAAAAAACGTACAGCTAATGTGGGCAGACACGCAGATCACAAATTGTTGTGCTTTGCTTAATCCAGAACTTGTATCTTGTTGGACCTACAAAAGATTTTTGCGCAGGGCAGAGCTCCAGGTCAGACCCATTACTATAGTATTGATTTTGCATACAAACGACCGAATGTAACTTTCATTCATGTCATGACTTGACTCGTCAGTCTTGGCTATATTTTGATAACATTTATTTATGTCATAGAAACCGTACAACTCAAATGTCAGACCTCTCACCAAATACTATTAATAAAACGTTACGTTTACATATTATATGCAATTTTAGCTCTTCTCCCACATTCCGAAATTTAAGACTTCAGAAAATATATACATAAATTATTTTCCTTGGTTGCTGAACCAGGATCCTCTTCTTTACCATTTACAGTTTCCTGAAGGGAAAAGATTGTATTACCACATCAGGATCCCCAAGAAAACACTTTGTTTCCGAGACAAAATCTTAAAAACATTAGCGTTACAGTTACGACTGAAAATCCCAAGGAGTGGAGAAGATCAGGTGATGAATTGTTCAACCATTTCCATCAATTACAACATATTATTTGGTCTGCTTCCCTTCCCTAAACAAATCATAATAACGCGTGGTATAGACTTTAACATTATGTACCTTACAAACTGAATATCACTCTTGTCAAGAGTCCATTTATGTTACATGTTATTAAATTTAGATGGTCATAAAATTTTACTTTTATTAAATCAGATAATTAAACTTTTAACATAATAAATAAAGTTGACTCGATACGTACAAAGTTTATTCTTTTATTACATTTCATAAAGATAAATTTGGTATTATATATGTATGATTAATTAATATTTTTTAAAATTATTTAACGAAATTATTTAATTTAATGAATTTAACATAATTTAATGAAATTAATATAAGTATTTTAATTTATTAATAATAAAAAATTAATTATGCAATTTGATTAAATAAAAAGTTTATAAATATGATGTAAAATTTAATTACCTATATAGTAAATTATTCTCTTTTAAATTTTTGCACAAGTATATTGTAAATTAAAAGTGTTTATAGTCTACACAGTGACTGAATTTTTTTATTTTTTTGTACAAATTTAAATTAAATTTGATTTAATTTTAAAAACAAAATTAAAATAAAAATAATAAAAACAATTTTATATTAATAATTAAATTTAAATAAAATAATTTTTATTATTAAATCATAAATTAAATTAAATTAACTTAAATTATTAAAAATCGTTTTTAAAGTCAGATTCGGATGGACTCCAGGCCAGTAACGGGAGATGGCTGCTGCCAGAATTAACCGGAATTTAGTGTTGGGAGGAGTTGGGTTGAGCGTGTAATTTTGCTTCAAAAAATTTGTCAAAGATCTTGCCCATCAGATATTCTCGTCACCTTTGGCATAGCTTGCGTTATCATATTCAAAAAACAGTGTCTTATAGTATCCCTCTCTCTCTCTCTCTCTCTCTCTCTCTCTCTTCTCATTTCCTTCCGCAAATGCAAATGCTGTTGTTTGTTTGGTTGGGCTTTAACACTTGTTAGATTCTGTCAGACGGGGAAGGTAAGAGGGACTTTTGTTACTCCATTCACTCATCTTTCTCGTCAAATGCATCTAAGTGCCATGAGCATATCCTTCGTCTAAAATGAGCTTAGAACAAAAGACTTTCTGCTGGAAAATGGTGCTGAGAGGACCTGCCATGAGCAGAGAGAATCCAGAATTCTGACTGTGATGATTGCAGAGAAGCAGATGATAGAAGGTGTTGAAGAGGACAAAGGAGCTGATCAGAGAAAGAGAGAGAGAGAAGCAATCGGGGAGGGCCCCCCTAAAGCCTGCAACACGAATGAATGATACTGCACCGAAGGCTAGTGTATTTCCCTCTCTCTCTCTCTCTCTTTCTCTCTCTCTCTCTCTCTGTCTCTATATATATATATATCTTCATCTTCTTAACTTTTTTTTCCATTGGAGAGTATGTCTTCCTCTCTTTCGTCTTCTTATTTTTTCTTTTGCTCTTCTTTTTTCTTCCTTGGGTTTGGACTCCCTCTCTTTCCCTTTTTGTGGCTTCTTCTTTTCTCTGATGTCGCTGGCTTTGATTTTCAAAACCCCATTAGTGTTTTAGAGCTTTAAATCTTTGTGGACTGAGAGGGAGAGAATTATGAAACTTGCTGGGGGTCTGAAACTGTGAATCTGAGTTCTTTGGTGTTTGAGTTCTTGGAGGAAACTCCAAATTTCTGATCATGCAAACAAAAATAACCCTACTCTTTGTGTTGGCTTTTTCCCCTTTTTTCATTCATTTTTTATGACCCTTCAAAGGTGGGGATAATGCATGACCCATGTAAGCTTTTTCACCATATTATTATTATTTTTTTTTTGTTAAAGAAGAAACAAAGTTTTTTACTACATTGTTCGGGCTTTTTGACAATGCTCTTTTTATGGAGAACGAGGAAACCAATGATTTCATGTGAACTTTGCGTTGCAATGTCTTATTCTGGGGTCTCTCGGAAAAGCCTACGTGCAGTTGTCAATCAATATAGTTACAAGCCAATTTTTTTAATTCTGACTAGGGTGAAAGATTTCTCTTCCCTGACTCCCTGGAATTCATATGAATCTGCACGAAAATGCTTTAATATTTTGATTTTATAATCAAAGATTTGGGTGAAGAATATAGTTTCCTCAGGTGGTTTTCTATTGATAGATAAATGCGAGGTCGAAAGCAACTCTTCGTATAATGTAGGTTGGTCATCTTTTTCATCTTAACCTTTTGCTTCAGACATGCGCAAGCAAACATGCACGGTCGAGCACAAAAGAAAATAAATTTTGAAGCCTCTAAATCTTAGAGGTTTAGTTTCTCCCATATGAACTGCTTAAATATGAAGATTTAGGCTTTTTATATTTTCCTCACTTTCAGTGTTCTTCCATCCTTCAACTTTAGACTTTCTTGTCACTGTGTTGTAGCTTGTTGTGCTTGCCTAGCTTTTGCTTTTGTGTACATTTCCATACCCCTTTTAGCTGTTATTCACGTCTTCCAGGAATATTTTCTTCGTCAACATTGTTTTTTGTTTAGTACTCTAGTTTTTTCTTCAACTCTAGCTTTGCCATGGGAGTTTTTTTTTTTTTTTCCTTTTCTCTTTTTTTAACTCACTGCATGGTTTTCAGTTACACAAGACTGTTAATTATGGATGTTTTCGAGAACCCCATGTTGTGATACTATTCCCAGTAACTCGGTCTGACATCTTCTGCACTTATTTTGGTGAAAGATTCCTCTGTCAATAATCTTATCCTTGTTGTAAGAATTGAGTAGGAGCTGTCATTAATAATCTTGAAGGGTTTAATCATTCAGATAATGCCTCTAAGAAGTCTGTGTACCGTAATTCTGTAGTCTTAAGCAAAATGGGATCTAAGAAAATTGCTACTATCTTAGTACTCCGGCCTCGGGATGCTGTTTGCAAGTTTCTTCATCTTCCTTTTAAGTATGTGAAGTACTGTTCTTTTCAATATACAGTAATTTGATGATTTAGTTTCATTGCCAAATCTCCAGGTTCATGGTGGATCGCATAGGCAGAGATAGAATGATGACGAGCACAACATAACATAGTTCACCAGGGAGTTGAACTCAAGGATGTTATACAGTGAAATGAAATTCGCTTAACACGCAAATGAAGCTTAAGAACCCCAAATGATGAAGGAGTTGCTTATGCCTGCGGCCATGTGATTTTTGTGCCGACATTATAAATAGATAATTTTATGTTCAGTGTTCCACGAGCCATGGTAAGCCAAAATCCTGTTGTTATTGATCAGACTCCATCACAGACAATCCCAAATTCAATTGTCACTATCAACGAAAACCAGGCACTGCAAGGAGAATTTATCAGTGATCTCCACAAAACTAATCGTGCCAGGTTCTTTTACTCTAATGCATTGTTTGCATCTGCTGGAAGGAATATTGTGAGCGATGCTTCCCTTGGAAGGTCAGGATCAGAAGATAGCTACGAGTTTCATGAGCAATTTATGGGCAGAGCACCCATCTGTTCAACTTCATCTGCAAGTGCAAGTTGTGATCTTCAAGAAAACTTAAACGAATTAGCGGTCTTAGCCCCTTCAATCAACCTTCAGGAATTTAGGACTGACTCTTCAATTGAATGTTCTGATGTCATAAATCCTATAATGGTAAGCACTGTGAATTGTGCATTTGATGAAGAATTTGGTAGTATGAACAGTAAATGGTGTTTTGAAAAGTTTCCTGCTCCTCTGGAGCTTGTTGGGAAAACCTCATTGAGGACACCATTTAAACCATATTCATCAATAGGATGTTCAGATCCATATGGCTGGATAGCATCAAATGGTGCAAACATAAGCATGGATTATCCTTGTGGTTTGTCTAAACATGGTCATGAACTCTCTTTAAGTCTTGCCACATCTCTGTCTGTTGTTATCAGTGGGAACAATATTCCTGATCATCCTCTGAAATTAACTGTTCTGGTGCAAATCACTGCTGCTTGAGTGCAACAAGTTTAGGCTCTGAACAAAATTCTTGTAGCACTAAGGAGCTTTCTCTGAGTTCTGGTTCTCACGGAGCAGTTCAAGTATCACAATTGATATCAGGATCAAAATATCTTCATGCAGTGTAAGAAATACGTGCTCAAATTGCTAGCTATTCCCTCGAAAATCTAGACCAGATGAATGTTGGAGCTGGCGCAACTATGCCATTCTGCTCAAGCTGTCTAATCGGGAGAGGGAAGGCACTTATGGATGCAACTCTTCTTCTTGATATTGATGGTATTTCTGAGGTTCAATTAGAGGCTGAAGTACGAAAACAAATAGTGGAGTCAAAGAAAACCCAACTGCTGACCTTACTGCAAATGGTATGGTGGTCTAATTTATGCTAGTAGACTTATCATTTTTCAGTCTGCATCATTTTTTGGATAAGAATGAACTGCTTAATTTTCTTGGTTTTGGAATACATAATATAGAGGGATGCTGATTTTATGTGGGCTAAACTTAGATTGAAGTTCACAACTTCAAGGCTTTTAAGACTAAACAGCGGAATAACTTTGAGTTCAGCCATGTCTGCTCTAGGTGAGCAAGTTGGCTTAGTCAAGCAAGCGGCCTCATTTATGCAGTAGCTAACAGTTTAAGTTATATTTGTTTCTCTTTTTTTTTTTTTTGGTTCTCCTTTTTCTTTCTTTTCTCAATTTATGGTGCATTTGACACAACATTATGGTACTTAAAGGGCTTTGTTGTCCCTCCTTATTGAGAGCAGGTTGATGACAGATATAGTCAATGCTTGGATGAGATTCATACGCTTATATCTGCTTTCCATGCTGCAAGTGACTTGGACCCTCAGGTGCATGCTAGTTTTGCGCTGTGGACTATCTATTTCTAGTGCAAGAACCTAAGAGAGGATTAGCAACCAAATCCTAGCTATTGGAAAAAACTTTGACGGTGGATGCACTAGAAGTAGGGAAAAATCTTTTCAGAATTCGTTCGTCCATGAGAGATGGGCACTGCAGCAGCAGCTAAAGAAGAAGGATCAAATATGTAGACTGCAAGGAGGTTTGCCTGAAAAGTCCGTCTCAGTTTTACGTGCATGGATGTTTCAGCACTTTCTTACCCGTGAGCTTCTTACTGGAGTTGCTTCCAGATTTGTTCATAACTAACTAGGACAAGAAATAGTTTGCTCATTTCACATTTATGCACAAAAATGGGCCCAGTTTTGCAAATTTTTTACAGATTCTGTATTTGCTAGTACCTTAAGGATGCTGAGAACATTTACTTGCAATAAAAAGTGGCTTAACAAGGAGCCAGGTAACTTGGATCTTTAGCTACAACTTTGGACTTAAATGTGTTGGTGAAGCATTTTTATCCTCTATTAGACTGTTGTATTAAAGTCCAAAGAATTAGATTTGCACTGTATCTTGTTCTTAGATGGTGTTTCTTAACCCTCTTTTGTATGATTCGATTGTTTCATTGTATGCATTTTTATCACCAGGTCTCCAACTGGTTCATAAATGCTTGAGTTCGTCTATGGAAACCGATGATAGAAGAAATGGACTCTGAGATGAACAGGAGAACGGCTCAGCAAAACGAGGAGGGAACCAACAGCACCCAACAAATCCAGATTAACATCTAAATTCAAAGATTTAACATCAATTGGAGCCGAAAAAAGAAAGATTCAAGCGCACAATGAACTCAAGCACGTTCTGGTAGGAAAGAAAAACTTGGCTCGATGAAAGATTCTGAGTATTGGAATATATAGCGCCTACTCTTGGTAATAAATTGAAGCGCAGAATTGGTTAACAATCACAAGGCTGAAACACATTCGCCTCAAGGTTACAACTGTACATAAATGCTCCATGTAGTTGGGACCTTAACTTTAAGGGTATAATTCTATTAGTAATAGTGTGTGTGTGTGTGTGTGTGTGTGTGTATTCCATTCAATAGAAATCCCTTTGTTGAAAATATTATGAATTCATACTAAATTTCATGCATTAATTGGTATGGGTTACCAATACCTGGGATGTTCCTGAAAACACAAACTACCAGTATTAGTAGTATAAAACATGACGTGATGGCAGCTAGTAGTTTTTCGAGCTATTTGGCAACTTGTCATTTCCATTGTCCACTTGATCGTTGATTGTAAACAAAACAATTCCGGGATTACATTATTAAGCTGTCTGCTGGAAATAGTAAAAAATAAATAAATTATATAGATGTTCCTGTTATTCTGGCTGTAGTGCTTGCTAATTTATATTCCTTTTCAGCAAAATAGCAAATTAACTATTTCAAGTGCTGCAGCTGATTGTGGTGGCGTTAGTGCAATCAGACCGGCAATGGCAAGGGGTGGTGTTGGTTTTAGAAATTGACAAGATAATTATCGAATGCGACAGTGATTACTGGGTTTGTGGAAGGGTTTGGTGTTACTGAGCTGTTCCTTGAACTCCGACCTTCCTCGCCCTGAAACACTCTCATGGTTTGTCTGTAGATCTCTCAGGTTTTAGTTTCAATTGAATTCGATAAAGCTTGTCTTACTATGTAATTGAATTTTAATCTTAATAATATCAGAATATCTGATATTTTTATCAAGATTAAAATCCAGTGTATAGTAAGACAAAACATTCATGTACTTAGTATGCAATAAATTTTAGAAATTATGCTTCCAAACTTTAGGATAAGCATGGCAGCTGTTTTGCGGCAATCCAGAGCTTACCGGAGCAAATATTCATGATTGGAACGACGGAGAGGAGCTTGGCACTCTCCCAGTTTAATAAACAAGATAGTTCACTAAAGATAACTACGTTTGTGGGAGTCAATCAAATTTGTACCAGTTGATTACAAATTCCAGACTTCTGTCTATCCCAACAAATTGTACCAGTTCCACACCAAGTCAATTAAGAAATGCATACTACTGCTACTTTTTACTATTATTTTCAACCATAAAAAAGTTTATTACTATTTGGATTCTCACTATCATGGGATAACTTCACAAAATCTTTATAAGAATAAAAAAAAAATCATATGATGGGAATCAATCATTTTCCTAGAAAGTGACATTAATCCTTATTCAAAGAATAACTATACATAGAACTGTCGGTACGATACTGCAACTAAGCAGCAATGCGTCAACACAATGGCCGTTGTTAGACCCCACGATGTCTGGTTCATAGAATCATCAACAGTAAGCCATGGAATTATTTGTATAAGCGTACTGCACGACTTATTTCTGTGAGCCATGGAATTATTTGTACAAGTGTGCTGCACGCCTTATTCCTCTGTCTCACTTCTAAATGCCAAATAAAAATACAAAAGCAGACACCAGAAATGGAAAATGGGAAGCATAATACCACCCAACCGTTGTTATTTACTATCATTATTGGCATTTCTCTTGTAAATAATTATTCCGATGATTTACAGATGACTTGAACTTCAACTCAGCTAAAATTTATGGTTACAAATAAAAGAATGGACAATATCTCCTTTTCTCTTATGTCTGTACTTCTCTATCTACAGCCCTAGTTATGCTCACAAACACCTCGGATACACGTAGATTACATAAAAGGTGGTGTTGCCCTTTCTCTTCCATCTTCTCTTAAAACTTCCTAAGAAATCCGGGTTTTAATCGGTTTCAAATTCAAGCCCATGCTTTCCGGTGAAAGAAGCTCTGGGGAGATACAAGATGGACTCAACGGGCTTCTCGGGCTAACACTTAGAGTAGGCCTGTATAAGCCATATCCCACAAGAAAGTACTCTATTGGCATTAACATTGCACAGGGCTGCTCCTCTGTCACCATTGATCCACATGCCTGAACCTGTAGGTTCTTGCATTTCCAGGTAGTTAGTTCACTAACATATGATTTTTAAAGCTCGATGTAAGATATTGTAACGGATTTAAACAACCGACTGTTTCGCATACCTCCACTAAGGCACTATATCTTCTATCTAATTTTGATGTCATGTGGAGAGCCTCGGAATGGAATGGAGAGTTCTCCCCCACAAATATTAGTGAACGGCAATGAAGTTTCCTTAATTCTTTGCTAAGATCAGATCTCCTGAAAAGCATAAAATAGGACTTTTTAAGTTGGTTCAAAAGAAGTAACTGCATACATGCATTGAAAGTCTTTGTTCTTTTCCCCTGGAAAAGGTGATAAGGAAAGCAAACATTTGAAACCTGTTTGAAGAACATCTTCAACAAGAACACGATTGTTTAAATCTACCTATCTGTCATGTGAAACCTGTTTGAAAGTCTACCTATCTGTCATGGAGACATGCTTACCCATTCATTGCTTCAAGGAACTGCCAAACATTTATACTCTGCCTTTCATCTAGCAACTGCAAGGAAAGAACATTATTGATTAATAAAAATGCCATGAGACAGCACACAACATTTCATTATAAGTCACTCGGATGGTAAATAAGAGGCAAATATAAGGAGCTGAGGAACTAACTCTTCTGCATGCATGAACCATTTCTGATTCTGGTCCTTGAACACCACCACGAACTTCCTGCAATTTTCATTCGGAACCGCATTACTCAACTAGTCCAACTCTAGACACAAAGCAACAAATGGCATAAATTTTTGAAGCAGAAAAATACCTTACTGAAGTACCGCTTAAGCAATAACTCCTTCACCACCCCACACATTCCATAGAAATAAAGTAAATTTGACATCACCTAAAATAATACAACAATTCATATGAGCACATAATTATTTAAGCCCTAAGAGAAAACAGAAATGCCCGGAAAATGAACCTTATTTAACAACCATTCTGTCCAAGAGGGTGCTCTGCAGAGGGGTGAAACAAGTATTAACCCAAGGACACGTTGCCTGTGTTTCATCTATTAAGACAAAATGCTGAATAATTAGTTCCAAGAATACCAGAGAGCATTTTAGATATTTATTTGGAAATGAAAAAAGAGAAAAAAAAAATAAACTGTATACTATGCCAAGATAGTTGACTGACAGCAAATAGGGTAAGAATATAAGCACCAGCTGTAACCCCCATACACATTACAGCACCAAGCCTGCGGTTAAAACAGAAAAAGAAGGAAAGAGTTAAAGGATAAATAATATGAGCTTGCTTGCCTTTATTCTATTTTATATAAATAATAATCGATGATAACATATTAAAGAAAACAGCAGCTTAAGAAATTATACAGTGGTAGTAGGTGAATCAATTTACATCATTTTCTGACAACCAACAACAATTACCAGCCATCATGACAAATAAAATGTGTCAAAAGATGTCTAGAGCAAAAGAAATTACAGCAAACTAAATTTCTAATCATCTGGCATTTAGAAAGAGAAAGAAAATAAAGTTACTATGAAATTTTATGGTTACCCAAAAAAGTTGAGAACCTCGACAATCTGATCTGCCAAGTCATCAACAGAAGGCATAAGGTCATCAGAACCAATTGGGGCAGCTCCTAACTGCAATATTTCTTAAAGAAAGTCCCGGATAAGAAGACGTGAAATATTGGATTCAATCGAAAAAAGATGATTAAAATAACAAACACAGGATTAAATCATGCACAGAACTGACCTCATGCCCAGGAGGAGTTATATGATATATGCAAAAGTTGTGGAGAAGTAAGGAACTAGCTTCTGGACAAAAGAATAAGCCTTGAAAACAGGAGATATCTGCACAATCTCGCACAATTATAAGTTAAGGTTAGAAACCAGAAGCATCAGGGATGAAAAGGTCTGCATTACTTACAATTTAGAGCTAAATCAGGATAGGTGACAAGAGCCGGCTTATCTTGGTCTCCAAAAACTACAACAGAAACCGCACCATGGCAAGTTTTCACAAGGTACTCCTGCAGATAGATTTTACAATGCATTGATAATTTGTTATTCATTCAGCAAACCTTCTGGAAAGCAACCACTGGCATCAAAACAAATTAGTAACATCAAACCCAAATAACACCTAGGCTTTAAGTTTAACCATAGCCTGCGGGGAAAATAATAACATATAATCATCTAGCTAGGTAATGAATGCCTAATTGACTTGGGTTCTTTTACTTGAAAAAGAGCAATGCTCAAGCATAGTGCACGCTAAGTATATTCTAACTAGATAGAGTGGTGCAGCAGAACTTTTTCAAGAGACCTAACTATTTTGCTCATTTAGGCATATTCTACATCATCCAAATTCCTAATTTGACGAGATATTAACATATAACTAATGAAATTACTAGCATAAGATTTTTTTTTTTTTTGTTAGAACATGAAGCCAATAAGTAAAAAAAAAAAATTAATAAGTTTCAGAACATCATTGAATTTAGTTTATGAATGAAACTTATCTGGGTGTTTCCCAAATGAGAAAAATTCAGAAGCCATTAATCAATGGACTGTAAAGAATTAATTATGTGATCATTCAAAAATAATAGCAGCAAAAATGCAAATAAGATTGTCTGTAATAAAAAAAAAAAAAAAAAAGGGAATGAATAAGTTAAATATCTGCTTTTATAGCCGAAAAATATAGGAATAAACAATGGGAGAAAAATCCGGCTTAGCTAAAGAAAAGACAGATAGGTGCATTAAGCTTTAACAGGAAAAACATTTTTTTTCCCATTCTTTTTCTCTTACATCCCTACATTTTCCCAGTAACCAAACAAGAAGATAAATAGAAATGCAGGTTACCTGGCAACCAAGAGAGATTGTTTCCATATCAATGGAAACCGAATCGCTAGAATCTGCCATTCTCCCCCTCTCTCTCTCTCTCTCTTTCTCTCTCAAAATGAAGACGCGTCTTTAGAATTGGCTGCCATGCCTTATATACCAAATCTTCCTCTCGCTCCATCCCTTCCAGATTTCCTCCCTCAATTAAATTTAAAATAACAATAATAACTAGAAAATTAAAATTTAAATATTTTTAAAATTATTTTATCATTAAAGCTACAAGTTTAACTCGCGGTTAACTCAGACCCAGTCACCGACGTTCGATTTGACAGACAGATAAAAAGTAAAAAGTAACAACTCACAAGGGTCCCGCACGAGGGGACCTTAACCTGGGTCTCGGGTCTATTTAACCCCAGTTAAGTGGCCGACAGTTTCCCCAATTTTACAATATTGCCCCCATTTCGTTTTAAGATTCGCTCGTTAGCTAGTATATATATATTTTATTTCGAAAAAATGTGTGCATATTTATTTATTATTAATATATCAAATTATACCATCGATCATTGTATTTAAAATTTTATTTATTTTATTTTAAAAAATTTTTAGGAAAATTAGTTACATTATAAATGTATTAAATAGAAATTTATTTTATTTTAATAATAATATATTAAAACCAACCCTTAATTTCCATTAAAGAGTAAATAAATTACCTAAAAGTTTTTTAAAACCAAAACCAGATGCATCCTTTCTTATAAATTATCCATGAAATTTAAGTTTTAAATTATTTTTCTCTCGATAATATTATAGTACTTATTTAATTTACTTATTTTTTATTAATATTAATTTTTTTATACGTAATATTTTTAGCGCGGTTAGAGACTCAAGAAACCAATGGATTCACAAATTAAAAGAAGATAAATATTAATTATTATCATATACATAAAAAAGAAGTATATAATAATAAATAAATAAAGAAATAAGATGAAGTCGCACAGGAACTAACAGTTGAGACATCAACCCCATGGCATTCGCATGTAAGCAAACATTGGCAACGTCATTTTCCGCTCAAAGTTGGTATCTGTCGTTACCATTCCACCAGACGGTAAACCCCCCCCCCCCCGACCCGCCAGTCCGTCTTCGTACCGCTTTCATGTCGTTTTACTCATTTTTTTAATTATTAAAAGTAACGTTTTTCTTTTATTAAAAAAAAGAGAGAGAGAGAACTAAAATAATTGGCTCAATAAATTGCAGCTAATTTCCTTTGTCAATTGTCATCACCGTCGCATTCAAATTCGCTAAAAATATGTACCTTTTATTTATTTTGTTTTTAAAGTAACGAATGGGTTAAGAACATTACATTGCCTTCAACAATATTATAATTGGTCTTTGGTCATCTGCATTACGTGGTTGGAAGAAGGTAATTGCTTTTTATAAAAAATGTATTTTTTTTATTTAGATATATTTTCCCAAAAAAAATTCAAAGATACTAATATCTAATTTTATTATTTGGTATAATAAATTTATTTAATTATTTTTTAAAAGATTTAACAATTAAACGAATACTTATCAACTGGTGACTCAAATTCAAATCAAGGCTTTATAAATAAAATAGATTGACATTTTGCTAGTTTCTCAAGCCATCTATTATTTAGTGTATAATACTTCTATATTTTTTGGCTTTTAGTTTCTGCTTTAAAATGAGGCAATTTCAAAGTTTAGAGCAAGACATTTTACCTCACAAAATGCGCAATTTGTTTGTTTAAGTCCTGCTAATTTAAAGTGCAATTATTCGAGTTTCATTTGTATTTAGTCTAATGGAAGTTTGGATGAGTCTTAACAAATAAATTCAAACTACGAACTTAATATTGATCCAATTAATTATTATAATTACTTTTAGTAAAATGATATCTAAAATTAAAATCTCAATACTTTTAATCATTTTTATCTTTAAATTATAATTAAAAAATTAAATCTATCCAACAGTTTAATTTTTTATTAAAATTATCTTTTGTATCCTTGAATTCATTCTCTTGCTGCCTTGATGGAAAAGGCTCGAACCTTGAATAATGAACACGACCTTCAAACAAGGCCGTCCTACAATGGCGGCATTTTATCGAACTTGATTAGTTAGCACGTTGTATAAGAAAAACGAAATGGATATTTTTCATATAATTTTTTCTGCTGAAAATGCAGTCTTAATCTCGAATCTTTGACTAGGAAAATGGCCATGTAATTAGTTCTAATGTCCATTTTTTCGTTTAACCCAACAACCCTTATTTAAAATTCATGATTAGAATACGTTTATTGTAATTAAATTAATAAAGTTTGTTCCATAAAAATATAAAGTGATCGACAATAATAACCTTGAATTTATGATCGAGACATCTACTTTTCTTGTATGATAAGTTTTTTTCAAGTGATAAATTTGTTAACCATGGTCTTAAATTTCAAGTAATTTGAGTTGGTTTGTTTATAGCGATTTGATGATTTTTTTAAATTTAAATCATATCAATGCTTTATTTTTATTATTAGTTCATGTTATATTAAGTGATAGGCTTAATTTTAGGGGTCGATAGTCTATTTAGTTAACTCAGATTAAGTTTTAGATTTATTTTTTTATCTAAATCAACTCAGTTCACCATGGATCATTGATTATTAATAAAAATAATATTTTATTTAAATTTAATTATAAAAATATATAAATATTAATTAAAAATATTTTATTATATTTTTAACAGTAATTTGAATATCAAGCTAGCCAAAATTAAATTAAATTCGAATATAAACTTAAATTTTGTAAGATTATAGTCCGACTTGACGTATAAACAAGTTTACCCAATAATTACATTCACTCCGGAGACAAACTAGATCTTGAAAAAAATAATTTCAATTACTATCATCTACATAAACTTTTAAATATTAAAAGAATGAAATAAAAATAAAATAAGTCATAAATTTCATGTTCTTATTGTTTTTATTCTTTTGATTAAGTTTTTCTCCTCCTTTAAACGTATAAACGTATCCAAACCCCAAATTTTTAACTATTTGTTACTAATAAATCCTCCTCATTCTCAAACACCTCCTTCCTTTTATCTCTACTTTCTTTTTTTTACTAGAACACCTTGACATTTTTATTTCAAATTTCTAATAAGTCACCAAACATATTTATCTACGATCCTTTTTACTAGACATTACAATATTAGATATAATAAAATTATATAATAAAAATAAAATATTAAAAAATAATTAAAATATGATTCAAAACATGATATTAGATAAAAATCATGAACATAACACAAATATCTTAAAATTTATAGAATATTAATTATTAATATAGCAAATTTATATAAATATAAAATATTTTAAAAATAATTATAATATGATATAGATATAAAAATACGGGTCACAACCCAAAAAATATTCAACTAAGCCCAATCCCATTTTTAACTCGACCTGACTTGCCCATTAAACTTAAATAATTGTTTATAAATAATAAAAAATTATTTTTATTAATATTTATATATTTTATAATTAAATATAAATATAAATATATTATTTTATTTAAAAATTATTATTTTAAATTAGATCGTAATATAAAAATTTAAACTCGACCTCTGCCCGGTCGGGCAGCCATGGACAGCTATACACGTGAGGTTGTCTACATACAGTGCACAAATTTCTGCCTTTTTTTGTACAATTTGGCACCGATCCAAGCCCCCTGCCCCTCCGACTGTCAGCACCGACAAAGTTTTGGTCTAACTGAGTCGATCCATTGGATAGGCCGAGTAATGGGGATTTCTAACCCTGCATCAAACTTGCATTTCCAATTTAGTTTCTGGTTATTAGTCTTATTTTTCTTAAATTAAATTATTAAAATTTAGTATCAAATTTTAACTTAATTAATTTATATATAATATTTTTTAAAAAATAATATTTAATATATTTAAATTTTAAATTTTAAATTATAATTCGTTTCAAAATAAAATTATTAAAGAAAGGCTAAAATCCAATTTCTAAGGAAATACAAAAGAGTAGATAAAGTAACAATAAAGACTTTGTACATTATTGTTAGTGTCTTTTGCATGGGAGAATGGGAAAAAGACAAAGTCATATTAAAATCAGAAAATCCGTGGATTTGCCTTTTAACTTTCATCGTTTCTGAAATGTAAAGCGAAATGGAAGCTTCTTTTCTTTATTATTATTACTTTTTTTTCCCTTCAATTCAATTTCCTTAAAAAATGAAATAAAATTATTAAGAATTATATATATTTTTTAATAAGACCAAGAAGCGTCGGCGACATGATTAGTTGGGGATTTGGTCTGAAGCAAGTGTGAGAAAAGTGTAGGAGTTTCCGGTTACGTGGCACATTCACACGCGCTCAAAAAAGTCATGTTATAGTGGTGATGACGTGAGGGAGTGAGAAAGGCACGTGTTAATATGTCAAGAGTCAAGTCATCGGTATAAATATAGATTTTATAATTTTATAAATATCCGTTAATATTTTTTTCCCTTTTTTAAAAAATTTTAAAATTTTTTATATTTAATCGAATGCTTTTATGAAAATAAGAAAGCACAGTAATAAATATAAGGATTTTTTTAGTTCTGACCCATTAATTGGTGTCCATAGCCACGAACTAGCATTTACCGCAAATATATTGCTTTTGTTTTTATTATTTATGTCTAATTACAAATTTAAGAAAGCCAAATCATTCTTTTTTTTTTTTTGGAGTTGTTTTATATTTTCATTTTATGATGGGAGAGAGGACTTTCCATGGGTTACACGTTATGAATTAAGTCTTCTTTGCCTTACGCCCTTACTCTTATGTTATTTAAAAGTAAATATAAATATAAATGTAAGATATAATAATTTTTTTAAAAATATTTAAAAAAATTAAATATAACCGTATAAAAATATAAATTTAAACTCAATATTTATCTTAAATTTGGGCAATTATAATTATTAAACCTACCCAACCCTCGTTCCAAATAAATCTGGCCCTTTTCTAACTTCTTTTTTTAAATTATTGCAATGGAATTATGCAAATTTGCGAATATATTCATGGGTTGTGCCCGTAGGATTTGCATTTTGTAGATCTTAAAGCCTCATTTAACGATTGAAATAATTGGGCTTTCAAGATATATATGATGTGTTGGAATAGTGTATATTCAAGTCAAAACCGGCCCAAAGGCTTCAAAAGAGTGTTCTTCGTGCCAGTTGAATGCCCCAAGCCAGTGGCAACCAAAGAAGCAGGCAGTAGACTTAAAAAAGCCCCTTCTCCAATGGCATAATGAACAAATCAAGTAGGAAATTAGGCCCATTTTCCAAATCCCAATGGCAAAATTCTGAAGTCTTCCAGCCACAAAGCCTCCCAACATGGATAATCAACATGCTGATAGTGAGGCTGAATAGCCTTAAACGGGGTCTGCAATTGGAAAGATCACGAGCTACTTCGCCCTCTTATTCTTTCTTTATGTTAAAAATTAGCCCATAACCAATAAACAATCCCCTAACAACATGTCATTCTCCGGCACCCAAAAAAAAAAAAAAATATATATATATATATATATATATATCTAACACTCTTTCGACATCTTAAACTAATTTTAAATGTTTTGTTATTGTAATTATATATGTTACCAAGGAAAGTAACCGTGTTTACGCCAACATTGGCTTCTTTTTTTTTATATATGTCTAAGAGACCGATAATACTGCATTAAGGTGCAATGGGAAGAGAATGTTGCATTTGATATTTTATTAGAAACAAACAAAAAGAACGGTTTTGCGTTGGAAAGCAGCTCGTGTTTAACTTTGTATCCATCGAATTATCTCAAAAGTTGGTCGAGCAAAATTGGTTGCCATCGTCATTTCTCTCCACCAAACCCTGATTAAAAAATAAGATAATCTATTTGATTATGTCATCATATGTGCATATCGCTCTCCATATATATATATATATATATATATATAAAGAGATTTTTATACAAAAATAAAAGAAATTAGTATCAATATTAAAATTTACAAAATACTATTTTTCAAGAATGAGGCAAAAACTAATAGAAGAAAAGGAGAGAGCATTGTAATCTCCGCTAAACATGGCCATGGCCATGGCCTCAACATCAACAATAAAGTTTGAGGGAGGGGTTGGGCTGTTGAAATTTGGAAATTGAAGGCAACAAAAGTCGACGTCGTTTAGCATAAAGATCCCCTCCGGCCCCATCCAATATTTCCAGAATAGTTAATTAATCACCAAATAAACTAAAAAGGAAAAAGGAAAGAGAGAGAGAGAGAGAGGGAGAGAGGGTCCAATAGTCAGCCAAAAAAGGCTTCGTCCCATTTCCTGTTTCGTCATTATCTTCCACTCTCCATTTTCTTTTTTCCTTCTTCTATCTAATTAAAAAAGAAAACAAAAAAAAAAAAAAAAGAGAAAGGGGGGAGTAACTATGAGAGTTTCAATCGACGGATATTGACTGAAATCTCGTCGATATTCATTTTCTGTAAGGAGAAATTAGTTTATTTTTGTTTTAAAATAATACACAATCGATGTTCATTGCTGGTTAAAGAAAAAAATGAGAGCCGATAAATTTTCATCGTGGAAGCTGTTTCTTATATAGATGATCCATCTCGAGCTTGCATTTTGAAATGGAGATTGTTTCGAATCAATGAAGTTTTTTCGATTTTGTTGTGAATCTGAGTGCCAGATCGGCTCGTTGATGCATTGAGTTTGCTTTTTATTTTATTTCTCGAGGTGAAATCGATTTAATTCCTTTGTTTTTTCTTTTGGGGCGGGTGGGGGGGGGGGCGGGGGGAGAGGAAACAATGAACAACGGCGGTGTCGAAGCAGCCGTGGCTACGTTGGAAGTACCACAACCGCTGGACTGGAAATTCTCGCAGGTGTTCGGAGAGCGGACTGCTGGAGAGGAAGTACAGGAAGGTGCAATATTTGGCTGTATTCGATTCGATTTCTCTTAGGGTTTGAATTTGTCTCACTGTTCATGAATTATTGAATTTTAATTTTTTTATCCTAATAGCTCCAAGTACTTGTTTTTCTTTATTGCCTTTTCCCTTTTCCATTGTTTAAATTGGTAATATATGAGTTCAATTTGATACGCATTCGTTTGGATTGCTGTATAATGTTAGGATCTGAGTTTAGCTTCATCACTGTGTAACTTCTCAAAGTGTGATATGAAACAACGGTGTGTAAATTGTGGTTTATCAATTTGTTCATTTTCTATAATCATCGCTTGAGTTTCTGCTGAGGTTAGTTGTAATTGACTGAATGATTGAAATAATTAATCGATGAAATGTTATTTCATATATGCTTGGCCGTTGTTTTCTGCAAGTTGATCTAATTACTAGGATCTTGGTCTCAGAGGCTGGTGCACCAAAAGGAAAAGAAACAGGTATAAAAAAAGTCTTTGCTAGTAAGCGACTGACTTTGCATGCATGCTTGACTTTAGGTTGCGATTTGTTGGACTAACTCGATCAATATCAAAGTATCCTAGCTTCGAGTATGCATTTATTGTAGTATTTTCTTTCACATTGGAGGTGTTGTAGGAACGAAAAAAGGTCCAAGTGAACTAATCAAATTGTCCGACTTAGAATCTGGCCATGTGAGTGACTAGGTCTGTGAGTTCTGTTTTTTCGGCGCGTGGGAACCATTTTTGGCTTGCCGTTATTGAGTTTGGTCTTTATGATGCCTTTGTTTCATTGTCTTCAATGCTAAAAAGGATTAAATTGAAAATTTTGACAAGATAGTATTCTCCGTGATGCTCTTTGCTTGATGATTCTGTTTGTATGAAGAAAACAATTATGGGCATGGTGTGCTTGGTACTTGTTTGTCTTACATTTCTGATTCCTCTGCTCACTTCATTTACATGCCATTTTTTCTTTTTCAGTTGATATTATATCCGCTATTGAATTTAATAGAACTGGTTATCACCTTGCTACCGGAGATCGTGGAGGTCGGGTGGTTTTGTTTGAACGGACAGACACTCAAGATGTATGTTGCTGACTGCTTTCTTGTTTATATTTCTGAAGCTGTGTTGTTTCACCAACTGTGTTGCTCCAGTGTTCTGTTGTTACACTTTGTCATGCCTTCTTTGACTAAAATGTATAATATGTAGCATGTTGGGCATCGGAGAGATCTGGAGAAGATGGATTATCCAATCAATAGGCATCCTGTGTTTCAATATAAAACAGAGTTTCAGAGCCATGAACCTGAGGTATTGATGTTTGGTTATGAAATAAAAATAATGATTGTTTGGGTTTACCTACTAAAACATTTTTGGACTTGAATTTCATTGAAATGTCTACTTTATTGGTTTAATACAGTTTGACTATCTCAAGAGCTTGGAAATCGAGGAGAAAATTAACAAAATTAGGTGGTGCCAGTCAGCTAATGGCGCTCTTTCTCTATTGTCGACAAATGATAAAACAATCAAGTTCTGGAGGGTAAGTAAAGGCATCTTTTCTATTCTAGATTTTACAATTATGAAGTTATACACAGATTAGTATTTATTTTGTTTTCCAAGGAACATCAAGATCCCAAAAGCAGCAACACAGTAAATTTAAAAATCTAACCTAGCTATCCTGTTGGTCTTTCTAATGCCATTTCAAACTTTGACAGGTGCAAGAGAAGAAGGTAAAAAAAGTATGTGAAATGAATGTGGACTCTCCCAAAGCCATGGGAAATGGTCCTATTGTTGGTTCAAGTATGTCAACAGTCTCCAAACAATACATTGCAAATGGAGGATGCACAAGCAATGACTTTTCATTCCCAACTGGGGGTTTCCCATCTTTACATTTGCCTGTGGTAGTTGTTGTCAATCCAGAATGCTTATTTTTTAAGATACTTCAGAATCTATTTTGTTATTTTTGTCCTATTTCAATGTTAAGGCAATGTTTGATATGTCTAAATTATTGTATATATGGTTTGTTTATCTAACACATAATGCGTATGTTACAATTAGGTAACCAGTCATGAGACGAACCTTATGGCCAGATGTCGGAGAATATATGCCCACGCCCATGACTATCATATTAATTCCATATCCAATAACAGGTGTATATACTTATTTGATTGAACATAGCCACCACTTCCCCACTCGTATTACTTATACATGGAGTATGGTACACATCTTTTTTTATTTTCCATTGAGTTTCCACTTTCTTGGGGCTGAATCTTTTATGTTTGCTGTCTGTTGGTCGGGGGTGGGAAGTGCATTTAGAGAGATCATAGATTGAGACAGAGTAATTACTCGACTTTTGAACCCGAAACACTTGGTCTTTGAAGCTTGCTCATGATTTTTCCAAATACTTATTGTTCCTTTCTTCTTGATTTGTAGTGATGGTGAAACTTTTATTTCGGCTGATGACCTGCGAATTAATCTCTGGAACCTGGAAATTAGCAACCAAAGTTTTAACATTGTTGATGTGAAACCTGCAAACATGGAGGATTTGACCGGTGGGAATCCATTTTGTAAATTGATATTATGGATCTATTTGGATTTTTTTTTTGTTTCTATTTTTTATTGCTTATGGGTTGATTGGTAAAAGGATCAGTTTTTGTGGTATCCCTATCCCCTTGCTTTCCCTTCTGTTTTTAGTTATCTATCTGCAAATTTTTCTTCCTCTTTTCAACACCTTTTTTTTTTTTTTTTTTCCGGAGTGGGGGGGGGGGGGGGTGGGTTGAGGGGAGGTAGGGCAATGAAAAGGGGCAGTTTAGTTGCTTCCTGTACTCTCTCTCTCTCTCTCTCTATCCTGTTCTTAATTGACTCTCTTCATCTTACTCTCTGTGTTTCGCAAACATCACTCTTATCAATTTATGACATTTCTCTATAATATATAATACTATATGTCTTTTTCATGTTTGCATGATTCGTTTGCTTGGATATATACTTGCAGAGGTGATAACATCAGCAGATTTTCATCCTACACACTGTAATATGTTAGCTTACAGTAGTTCAAAGGGTTCAATTCGTCTTATTGATATGCGACAATCTGCGCTGTGTGATTCCCACAGCAAATTGTAAGTGCCTTTGTATTTCTGTTTTATCTTGGTTGATTTAATATGGTCATTTGAATAATTATCTTCAGCTTTTTATACTTGTATTTGTTTTTCCTTTTTTCTGGTTTTATAAGTTTTTTGATGGTGCAGGTTTGAGGAACAAGAAGCTCCAGGCTCGAAGTCTTTCTTCACAGAGATCATAGCGTCAATCTCAGACATCAAGTTTGCCAAGGATGGCAGACATATACTAAGTCGTGACTACTTAACCCTTAAGGTCAATATGTTTTTATGGAATTAATTCTTCTCTTTTGAACAACACTATGCTTGTGTCATACCTATTAGTTTATAACGCTAGTATAATAGCTGAATTTCTATATCTGTTTACTCCTTCCTCCTCTTCTATTGTTCTGTGACAAGGTTTTGATTTCTTGTTTATCAGTTGTGGGACATAAATATGGATTCTGGTCCAGTTGCAACTTTCCAGGTCCATGAATACCTTAGACCTAAGGTAATATATTCTTCTAAGATTCTTCTGTTTTGTTTAGATAATATCTAAAAAGAGACGCTATATTTAGCCCGTATGATGGATGGATTTCTTTCTGGACCATGAGCAGCTTTGTGATTTGTATGAAAATGATTCCATCTTTGACAAATTTGAGTGTTGTCTAAGTGGAGATGGACTTAGAGTGGCAACTGGTTCCTACAGGTACTGGTTTTATATTTTAATGATTTTTTTTATCACCTTAAATGATAAATCCAAATATGCCAGGATCTGAACGTTATATAATCTAGTGATTTCTGTATTTCCAGCAATCTGTTTCGGGTGTTTGGTTGTTATGAAGGTAGTAAGGAGGCAACAACGCTGGAAGCCAGCAAAAACCCCATGAGGTATGTTCTGATGTTGTTGGCTACTTGGCTATTGTAGATATAATGATGTGAGTTGCCATTGGAGGGACCTGTTTGACCTTTCTTGGTTAAGAAAGTCCTGAATCAAAAAAGAATGTCTCATCAATTGTGGGAAATTCCCTTTCTAATTTTGTAATAAATTTCCAGGAGACTTGGTCCGACATCATCAAGGCCTTCAAGATCTCTTGGTACTCTATCTGGAGTTGTCAGACGAGGTATGTGTTTCACATCCTTCTTATAGAGTCCAAAAAGTTGCAATGTCTTGATCTGTGTTCCATTAGTTTAATTTTCCCCTTATTTTTACATAATCATTCGTTTAACAGCCCGATTTGTGATTTTGCTTGATAATTAGTGAATTAGGATTATAGCCTTCCCCCCCCCCCCCCCAAGTAGCTAGTTTTCAAACAATTGTTTTCGACTTCTGTATGTATGCTTGAGGTTTATTTAACATCTATTTATCTGTGTATCTCTCATCTCCATTTTCAGTGAAAGGAGCAGATAACTCGGCAGTTGATGCAAATGGAAATACTTTTGATTTCACAACAAAGTTGCTGCACCTAGCATGGCATCCAACCGAAAACTCTATCGCTTGTGCTGCATCGAACAGTCTTTACATATATTATGCATGAAGATGGATCCAACAAAGCTCTTGATTTTCTTTTTGCTGGGCAGAGCTCTTGCTGGTTGCTTTTCGAGGAATTGCTTTGCCTACTTCCCTAATTAATGTTGTAGCTGCAGCGGTTTATCACTCTTGGTGATTTATTGAAAATTTCTGGGCTTAAGTATTTTTTTTTTAAAAAAAGGCCTTTGAACTAAAATGAAATAATTGTCCAAATCGCTGTGATTTTATTGCAATCAGTTGAGTCTTCAAATATTTATTTTGATTTATTGGAGCCATCATTTTATTTTTCATCCATAACGCTCGATTGGACGGAAATTAGTGATTCTTTTAGTCAATTTTTATCTAATTAAGGCTCAATTAGGTGAAAATAGATATTTGAAGACTTAATTGATCGTGATGAAATGATGGATGCTTGGATGCTCGTTAATTTTGGTTTAGTGGTTTTTTTTTTTTTCTTTTAATATGTAAGCAACTTTCGATCATCTCCATCCAACGCCAGTGATCAATGCTGGGTTGCTGTTATTGATTTGTGGATGAGGTACATTGATCATTTCATGCCAACTGCTTCAATATTCTTTGTTGGTATAGACACGGTGCTATCCCTATTCTGGCCTTGTTTAGGTGGAGGAAAATATGATGATTAGCACTCCCAACTACTCTCAAACAAATGCTTCGCTGCTTAGGCTGCCAAAGGCAATGACAACGTTGCTTTCTGGGTTTGAGACAAATGGGGATCTTAACCCCGATCCAAGGGGAAAAAAAAAGGGGAGCTATACAGGTGCATCAATTCACAACGACATAGTTTTGAGCCCTTTGTGCTTAAATCTTTTACAATGTCAACTTTCATTTGTGTTATGGTTAATATTCTTTCTCTTCCGCCATAGCCATAGAATTTGCTGGTTAGCGTTGGTTTTGGGATGAAGTAGGTGCCCGAGTTTAAACCAATTCTCTGACCTCCATTTAATTTGTCTAACTGGGGACGCGGAACATATTTCTAGTAACTTGCGTCATAATTATTATATTACTAATACATATGACCATTGGATTAAGGGTTGAAATTATGAGTTCTTCTCACGCACCAATGACGTGGAAAAAAAAAAAAACCTTTGCTGGTTTGCTTTACGTATCGACATGATTTTATAATTTTTTTTAAAAGAAATGAAAAAAATTTCTTACCACTTAATTTTCAAAATTTTTTAATTGATTATCAATTTTAAAAATTTTATTATTTGATTATTAACATTAGTGAAATCATTAATATGTTGTTTTACGTTTCTAATGTCTCATTATTGTCAACATAAGTAGACGTTAACTTTGTTAAATTTAAGAATAATTGATTTTTATATATTAATTTATAAATTATTCAGAATATAATTTTAATAAAGCTCATTAAATATAATTAAAATTAATAATAATAGAAAGACTTAGTTTATGTATATTAATAATAAAAATTTAAATTCAGCGTTTCGTGTAATGCAAAAATTTGGACTCACCCCCCCCCCCAAAAAAAAATTGAATAAAGTCGATATGTATATATATATATATATATATATATATATATATTCCCCCCTACATTATTCTAGCCAGCCCAGCCCACGCGTGCTTTGCTAACAAGCTATTACTAAAATGAACCCCAGGTCCATGACCAATAAATAGCCTGAGCTGCGACTCGTCAAAACTTCCAAACCTCTCGCCCTCTCCAAACTCAAAGGTGAAATTCTCTTTTCCAAAAGCCACTGAGAAATGGCTCTAATCACCCGAAACACTGCTAATCGCCTCCCTCAGCTCCTCTTCGCACAGCGGGCCCTCTCTCTCCACACCACCCTCCCATCTCTCTCCTCCTCCGCCTCCACCCCAACCACATATGCTCGTCCTTCTCCTCCCTCAGCCTCCGCTCCTCCCGCGGGCATCTCCAAGACTGCCGAATACGTGATCTCCAAGGTCGATGACCTCTTGAACTGGGCCCGTCGTGGCTCCATCTGGCCCATGACCTTTGGCCTTGCTTGCTGCGCTGTTGAAATGATGCACACCGGTGCTTCTCGTTACGATTTCGATCGCTTCGGTGTCATTTTCAGGCCTAGCCCTCGCCAATCTGATTGCATGATTGTCGCTGGCACTCTCACCAACAAAATGGCCCCTGCTCTCCGCAAGTATGTTCAATCTTATTTCTGAGGGTTTTATTTAAGAACTTCATAATCCTTTTCTTCCCATCTCTTTTTTTTAGGTTTGGGAAATGTGAATTTTTGCATTCTAACATTTCTTTATCTAATTACAAACTTCGATTCGTGAATAATCTATTTGATTTGCGTCAAGGATATATTAAGATGCTCTTTCTTTTTTCCCTTGTCATGTGGAATTGTAATTTGTATTGCGACTGAATTCCTATGAAGTTAAAATCTTTCCTTCGATTTAATTTGGAGCAATTTTCAAACACAGAAGATGATAATTTCTTTGAAATTTATGGTTCTTTTGGGAATATGGTAGATCAAATAAGATTGATCTGAAAGCCACCTGAGGTTGTTTCTTCTTCAACAAATCGCCATCTTCGTGCTCCTTTGTATGAAACATTGTGGTTGCTACATCCATAAAGAAGGCTACTTCTATTTTGTCCTTTTCTATTCAATTTTTCAGTTTCCTTCTGATTTCGTAGGAATTGTTGAAGAGTTAAAAAGACAAGGAACTACTATTGCAACATTTTGTATCTGTAATGTTTCAAGCCCTTATCTTGGTTGGCCGAACATTGATTTTAAAGGTGAAAAACCTGAAGTTCCATATAGGTCTAGCTTGTTATTGCCTCAGTTTGTGTGATCTATCTGGTTTGTTATGTTAGTAATTGGGTTTGTAGTTATTGACATATTACCAAACATCAACGTTTCTCCTGTTCAACCTTTTATATAACTGGTTTATGGTTTGTCTACACATAGAAAACTGCATAAAACCTTGGCGGAGCTTGTATTATCTGGCTTGTGATTTAGTCTGATAAGGGCCAAAGGCTTAATGTGTGATGGTGAATTTGGAGTTGTGTCCATGCAAACCTTTGTTGCTTTAATGGTGGTTTGGCATTGAGATTCGTTTCTCTTGAGTTGTGCCAAATAAAAACCTTAAATTTTAACCTCTGCTGTCGTTGGTTCGTTTTTTGCGTTCAGTTTTACAATTCTTAGTACCATTCCCGATTTTTTTTTTCCCTGAGTGTGTAATACAGATTCTTGATTTCGAAATTTGTTACTCTTGAATTGAGGGATTATCTAGTATTTTTATTTGAAACAAGGTATTCTTTGGAATTTCAGTGAATGACTCGGCAAAGAAGCAAAGTCTCCGTCTATCTACTATTCTACTTCTTCTTCCTTTCTATTTCCTGTTAGTTTCCTGTTTTAGTTATATAAATTTGATTGTGCTTTGGTAATTTGAGCATCATATTGTAATATTTGCAGGGTGTATGACCAAATGCCAGAGCCTAGGTGGGTCATTTCTATGGGAAGTTGTGCAAATGGTGGGGGATACTACCACTACTCGTACTCTGTCGTTCGAGGTTGTGATAGAATTGTCCCTGTCGACATCTATGTTCCTGGTTGCCCACCCACTGCTGAGGCCTTACTATATGGAGTTCTTCAATTGCAGAAAAAGATCAACAGGCGCAAGGATTTCCTCCATTGGTGGACCAAATAAGGATATCAAACGGCTTGCTTCAGGACTATTTTGACTATGGTGTTAAGAACAAATAATACCAGGTCTCTGGTGAAATGAAATGTAGATGGAGGAGATTGTTAAGATGATTTTGAATATAATGTTGGCAACTGCGAGTTTCAGAAATCAGGTTTCTGTTACTTCATACGGTGACTGTATGTCTTGCCTTCGTGGTATTATTTGGACTGACTTTAATTTTCCTTTTGACTATCTGTGCTATTGAAGAAAGGATGTTTTAAGTTTGTTTTAAAATGGGTATGAATAAATTCCTTGTGTTTTCTTGCGGTATCTCTCCATTTGAGGGTTTGAAATTGAACTCTGAAGGTTAGGTTATTTTCTTCATATCTGGAAAACTATGCCAACATAATGGTGATCCAATGCTTGCTTGTAGGATGGGACTTTTATGGAGGGTCGGTGATTTGGGTTTTCATTGCCGTGTTGGTAAAGGCAAATGTTGAAGTTTGAGGTGCTTTTTTTTTTTTTTTATGTGACCAAGGAATGGGAATGGGAGATTTAAGAGCCTTTGAGTTGAATTGAGTTGTTATCCCATTGTGCAAGTATTTTCGGAGCAATGGAAATTTAGTAAATTATTAATCAGTCAACAAAAATCATCATCAATTTCAAAAGATTTCTTTAAAATGAAGCTTCCTCCTTTCTGCAACTTCAGGACTCAAGCTTGGCAAAATTAATTAATTAAAGAAATAAAAAAGAAATAAAAACTAAGATCTCAATAATTATTATAAAAAAAATATATATATAAAGCAGAAGTCAACTATATCCTCTCAGTCAGTCACTCATAAAGCAATAACAGAGACCTTTTAGTTTTTACTATATTACTGTTATTATTATCATCAGAAATTAGGATTATTCACGTTCATACCCAAAAAGTTGCCGATGAGATGACTTCAGGAAATTAAAGCCCAAATTAAATAAAAAGCCCAAATTAAATAAAAATTCAATTCACACGAGTAAGATGAAAAAGTAACTCAAAAAACAAACTAACAAACAAAAATATCCAACTCACCACCACTCACTCCAGGGCATATCTCAATATTAAATATAATATATATATATATATGTATACATTTAATATTTATTTTTTATAGAATCCCCTGTCTCTCTCTACCTCTAGGGCTCTCTCTCTCTCTCTCTCGCACACGCGATGGCAGACGAACGACAGTACTCTTCAGGTCTCGATGCCGGCAGCAACAAGCGCAAATACGGTGACCAGACCCCGCTGTCCTCCGTTGGCCGGAGGCCGACGGGGTTCTCTTCCCCGGATTCGGCTCCTCCTTCCTACAACGGCGTTCCGCCACCGCTTGACGGCATCGAGATGGCCAAGCAGCGAGCTCAGGAGATTGCTGCGCGCCTTACTGCCTCCGCTGGCGCTGAGGCCAAGCGCCCTCGTTTTGAAAACGGCTCTTGCGGTGGTTTTGATAGCGAGAAGGGATTTAGCCCCGCTCCTTCTGGTATCATAGCCTCTCTTTCTTTTTCTTGCCTGATTGTAACGGTAAAGTTTCATTATTGCAGGCGATTGTTGCATCTCGGATTTTGTGTTTAGGCTTTCGAACTTTTAATAATATAAAAGAGCTTTTGGCTGCTGCTGTTTGCATGATGCTGATGGTCTAGATCTGATTTTTTGAAGTTGATTCAAAGCGTAATGAAATCAACATTGATGTTATACAGATACAAAACCTATTTCAAACTATGCTCCTTCAGCTCTACCGGGTTCGTATGGTAGCTACCATGGTAGTAGCAAAAAGATTGACATTCCACAAATCAGGGTTGGTGTTATAATTGGGAAAGCTGGAGAAACCATTAAATATCTTCAACTACAATCTGGGGCAAAGATTCAGGTCCAAAGAGATATGGATGCAGACCCTAATTCCGTGACTAGGCCTGTAGAGCTTGTGGGTACTGCTGAACAAATAGCTAAGGCAGAGCAGTTGATAAATGATGTTCTTGCTGAGGTTATTCATCCTTGCTTCCTTCTATTGTTCTTTATGTGAAATTGACGTATTGCCACCATGCAGAATATGAGCAATATAATTATACCCTTTCTTGTTTTATCAAGGCTGAAGCAGGGGGTTCTGGCATAGTTTCTCGAAGATTGACAGGACAAGCTGGAAGTGAACATTTTGAAATGAAGATTCCAAATAACAAGGTATACCAGTGTACAAGTATTACTCAACTTCATTGATTTTGTTTCGAGATAATACTAATGTATGCATGATCTCAGGTTGGTCTGGTGATTGGTAAAGGTGGTGAAACAATTAAAAATATGCAAGCTAGAACTGGAGCTCGTATCCAGGTTTGAATCGTAATAAGTGTCATCTTTACTTGGAAGTTGTCTATTTGTTGCTTTTTCTTCATTTTGTTTACATGCATTTATTTGAATTATAATCAGCTAATTTGAACCGGCCTTGTAGTTAATCAGTTTCTTCACTACACAATGCTTTTCTGAACCTTGTCATAGTTGCACCTAAAATTACAGTTTGTGACAGAAATGCTCTGTTAATATTGTGTAGGTGATACCATTGCACTTGCCTCCTGGTGATACATCAACAGAAAGGTCATTACAAATAGATGGGACTAGTGAACAGATTAAAAATGCAAGAGAATTGGTTGATGAGGTCATAAGTGAGGTATGTTTGGATGTGGATGTTGGGAGGAAGTTTTTCCTCAATTAAAATTGTTTGTTCCCCTTTTCTTTTATATGAATTGTTTGTGTTTTTTTTTGCATGTTTATCATATATGCCTACTCCAGTAGGACCCTTTAGTTCTGTTCATAACTGTTCTTGTTGTTTAATTTTAATTTGATGTTGATTTATTATGATCTTTACGCTAGTCTTTCCAGCATTAGTAGTGATAGGATCTTCGAAATTTCGCTTTTATCTAGACTTTTAATATTGGTTAAGAGATTTTATTGGTCAGGATATTGTATAGGTATTCTTTCTGTTTGTAATTGCATGCAAAACCATCATAGGGACTAAATTGTTACTCTTATCTTGTATTTATTTTTTCGTATATAGATATTGTTTTATTTTGACCTGTAGATCATTTCTCTGGTCAATATTTCAAAACTATCCCCTTTAGTTTAACAAATTCTTACATTTTCTTATACTTATACCCGTTGAGAAGAAGATGATTTTCCACACATAGGTTGTAATATTTCTTCCAAATATTGTGCTGAATAATTCTCCTAGACTTGCTTCTGCATCCGAATTTCATGATGTAGTTATTCAGTCGCCTTGAGATAAATTTTAATAGCATTATCAATTTCTCTTCTTCCCTTTGGTCCACTCGTAAAATCTTGAGAGTTGCAGACATCTTTGGTGGTGACCCTTGTTGCTATGACAGCTGGTTGAGAAATTGCTGTATGTGTCAAATGACCAATGGAAGATGAGCCGTTCCTCTACTTTGTAAGAGATTGATGGCTATTGTATCAAAATTTTCCGGTTCTAGTTTAATATTAGGAACTGGATAACAGGGTAATTTGCACTGCATGGTATCCTTCTTGAAATCTTACAGGTTTAGTTATAATTTTACATGTTAAGTTCAAACTGTCAAGGTCTTTTATCTGCAGTTGGTTTCTTTTATATTATTAAGGTAAGTTGTGTTAGCATTTGAATAGAAGTCAAACTGGCTAGTTTGAATTGCCAAATTTTGGAGAAGAATAATGTTTCTTGGCCTTTACTTTTGCTGAAGTTTTGTGCTAATATTTTGATACTTAGCTTGCGAGACAGGTCTTACCCACTCAATTTCTATAGGATATCACAACATAAACAAAGGCTTCCTCCCTTACGGTGATAAAACTTCATTATATTCATCGTTCTTTGGTTTTATGCTAAGTGACTCATTGGGATTATGGCATGTTTAGCCACCAAATGTGCTTATTAATTGTAAATGATGAGACTGATATTGTTATTGGGAATTATTGTAGGATTAGTCTGTACTGGACAATTGGTGACACCAACATTCATTTCTTTCTGTTGGTGTTTCCTCTGCATTCCCCTGGTATGGTTTCAGATCCTATTTCTGATATTTAGTGATCTTACACTGTAGAGGGACGTGGAATTATTGTTGGATATATAAGGTTCTAGATACGAGATTCTTTTATCTTTATGGCACTTCAGGATAAGTTCATGTTAACATTTATTACAACAATATTACTATTTCTGTTAATCTTCCCTTTTGTTCGATGGTAAAGAAGGATGATATGGCCTTTGGTTTTTTTTTTAATTTGGCTTTTGGTTTGAATCTTTAAACCTTTCCATTCTATTTTACTTCTTTAAATTGTCTCTGATATCTTCTGTTATCATCATTTTATGTAACTGAACTGAAATATCTTGTATCCTGGCTTTTTGTATCCTGGCTTTTTAAATTAAACTTCCTCTGGTTGCTTAAAGTTTGTTTTCAACTATTTTTGTATTGGAATTTCCCAATATTTCTAAATGTCAATTTTTTTTTTCTGTAACATGTTGCTATACGTTTTCATTTTTTAACTTTAACCAATGAGTTTTATTCACTTTGGATTTCACCTTGTTCAGGACTTGAGTTGAATTTTGTTTTTAGAAAACCTCAAGGTTGAGGTAGCATATTTGATGAAATATTCTTCTTTTTGGCTCATTGTCCATCTCATTCAATGTTGAGGTTTTTAATTAAAAGCTCTAATTTTGACTTTATTCTGAAAACTTCTATCAACAGTTAAGTTAGCTCTGCTCTAGTATTTCTCATTGGAATTGTGCCCTATGTGGCTAGGGTTATAAAATGTTAGCAAAATCCTCTATTTCAGTGTACAAGTCAATTATCTTGTCTAGTTGCAGATTTTTTTTTTTTATAACTGTTTGATCTATAATGCTTTTTTTTTTTTTTCCTTTGCTTTGATTTAGAGAATCATCGATCTGTTCTAGGAGATATCATTTGCTTAATGCATGTTGATTGATCTTTCTAGGATGTTTTCATTCCTTATTTGATACTTCTGTTTGATACAATGTGTCATTTGGATTATTGGATAGATGATGTATGTGACCTTTTAAGTATCAGTTTCTTGCCTGTATACGGCAATGGGGTTCATTATTCCTTCTGCTTTGATATTGAAGCTTTTATTAGTATTTCTGGGGTTCCTTTTTTCTTTTTCTTCTTGCACCCATTCACTTCGAATAGGGAGAGGATGGGCTTCTGCTGGAGTAAACTCAATAATCCCTCCGACCATACGGTATGTAGGCATTATACGCTTCATAGTTCATACTATAGTACAAATCCATTAAATCCACTGGAGATATTTTGCTTATTTTTGCAATTTTATGCTGATTTTGATTTTTGATACTTGCTATTTAGTTTTTTTTTTTTTTTTTATGCCTGTTGTATATAGATGTGTATTCTGTTTTGCTGCATGTGTTTATGTGCCAGCATCATCGGAAAGTCCACTTTGGTTATTTGAGGAAACAATTGTGTGCAGAACCGTATGAGAAATCCAGCAATGGCTGGAGGGTATCAACAGCAAGGTTATCAAGCACGACCACCCACAAGCTGGGGCCAAGGGGCTCCTCCAATGCAGCAACCCAGTTATTGTTATATGCAACCTGGGGCATATCCTGGCCCATCACCGCAGTATAACATGTCTCAGCCACCTTATGGGGGCTATCCTTCCCACCTATCATCTGGTGGTTATGCCTCTGGTTGGGATCAGTCATCCGTACCTCCAGACCAGCAAAGCTCTGCTGCAAGTGGTTATGATTACTATAACCATCAGCCTTCTTCACAGCAGGAAACTCCTGGTGATTCAGCAACTCCTGCTGATAAAAATGGTTACAACTACAGTCAACCTCCAGCTTCTAGCTATATGCAACCAGCGCAAGGTTACTCTCAATACGGCTATGGTGGATACCATGCAACTCCACAATCAGGTTATGGGCAGCCATCATCATATGATCAGCAACAAGGTTATGATTCTGCACTGAGCTGTGGTAATGCAACAAATCCGACTCAAGAGGGTCGTACACCCTCCTATGGTGGTCAAGGGGATTCAGGTCAGGCACCTAAATCTACCCAACCATCTGCAATGGGCCAACAAGGGTACAATACAAGTCAGCAGCCTAGCCCCAATCCTGGAAGTTATCCACCTCAAGGAAGTAATCAAACCGGTTATGGAATGCCTCCAACTTCCCAAACTGGCTATGGGAGTCAACCACCAGCTCAGTCTGGTTATGGATCTGGGTATAGACCACCACAAACGCAGAAACCTTTAGCTAATCCCCCTGCCTATGGGCAAACGCAGCAATCACCTAGCACCCCAGGAAGTTATGGTCAGCCAGGATATCATTCACAGCCACCATCTTCTGGTTATGGTCAGCCAGAGTCAGGTTCACAGCGTGCTCAACCATCCAGTTATGGTGCCATATCTGTTCAGCCTGCATACGGTGCCCCAACCTATGGAGCAGCAACAGCCAGCCAGCCTAGTTATGGAGCACCTTATAGCACCACCTCTTATGGTGGTAGTTACTCACAGCCTTCGGCATATCCTGCTGACAGCAATGCAAGTGGGAGCACTAATGGGACTTACGAGACAGCGCCAGCTTCTCAAACTGTTCAACAAGGCGGAGTTGCCAAGGCGTCACCCCTAAGTTGATTTGGGGTGAGTTTGTTGAAGACAAATTATATTTTGGGTTGGTACTTGATGCATAAGTTTTATTTTATTGCAGTTAAATGAAACGAGTTTTTGCACTGTTTTTAGGACAATGCTAGTTTAGTGTTTTTACTTTAAAGTAATTTGATGCTGGAAATGGTTTTGGATGGTTTATTGGTGTCGCTTTATGCTTTTGGTCTAAATTCAAGGACTTTAGTTGCTTCTTCTGATTAGTGGTTTTCTACTGATATTTTCATCCGATTTGGTTGAATTTGTATGAGTTGACGAATGTCTAATATGACAGCAAGGCAGAAGCTGCTGCTAAATTTATATAATAGTTGACCTGGCTAGAGGTTTGCCAAGTGTTGTAGCTGAAGGCTGGAATTGTCAAAGTCAACGGGGAGCTAGCCTAGCCAAGCAAAGCAGTAGCCAAAGGCAAATGGGAACTGCAAAATGAAAATTGTATGCAGCGGATTATTTCCATTTATATCATCCATGTGTTTTAAGGGAAAAAAAAAAAAGATGATTGTGATCCTTAGGATCTCAGACACGTTGCATAATAATGAGCAATTGGTCCTGTTGGCGTGGACTTACTGCAGCGGAACATTAACGAAAAATCACCACAATAAAATATAAAAAGTAAATAATAAAAGTTATAAAACCTTAGTTCTCCCCCTTCCCCCTGGCCTCGCCTACCCCCCCTTTTTCTTTTTTTGGCCCTCATCTTTTTGCTTGTTTTTCTTGTCGAATTTTGCAATAGAATCTTGTTTTCCAAACTTTATTATTTTTATCAATATTTTGAAATTTCTAACAAAAATCTGGTTTTTTGCTTATCGATTCGGTTTAGTCTTAGATAATTTAATGGAGATTTTACTATTCTCCACAATATGTTCGTACTTATTTTATTACTATTATTATTAAATATTTGCATAATTTCAATTGTCGTGGATCTGATGGCTGAAAAGTAAAAGGTCTGAGCAGGACGCTTATGTTGGTAGTTGATGGTGTCTGAGTTAAAGGGAAAAGGGGCAAGGGAGAGGGCTCCTGTTCTTGTTTCAAGTCACTGCATTGTGACTTTCGCAACCTCTCCTGTAACAGACTGTTATGCTAAACCATGGCAGCGGTTTGAAATAAAAAGCGTGCGCTGCGTTTTTAGTATTAAACGCCAGCCTAGACTTCTCCCAGCGTCCTATATTTGCTTTTTATCCTTTGCTTTGAACATCTATCAGCGACCCCATAATGCTTCCCTGCATTGATCAAACCTTTTTGCTGATCCATTGAATCTATTACTCCGTTTACAAACAGTTTTCCCTTCTTTATGTCTTTACTGATTCACTCATTGCTGACGTTTACAACATCAAGAAGTAAATAAGAAGGATAACTGTTGATTGATTGTGATATGGATGTGATCTGAATTTGCTGCGGTATTCTTGGTCGTTATGAGGCATTCCTGAAGGAGATTGATTATGTCAAAGCATATATGGAAGAAACAGGAAGGAATTGAGGATCGAGGACGCAGGCTGGCATTGCTACTTTATTTGGTATAGAATGGTTTGCTTGGTATTGTGCTGGATAGATGATTGATCGAGGGTTCACCTTTACCGGTTGCTGTCTAATTGAGTCAACAAGAACAGCTTCTGAAGTTGAACTGATCAAATCTTTCACCATGTCCTTTTCTTGATGTTTTCGTCATAACACATGAGTTTTCTGTTCTGTAAGACTGAGTTACCAACAACCCATTTGTTTCAATAGTTCCCTCAATCCAGTTCCTCGCGTGAACGATGATTCTCATGATAAGAAACGCCATTCTCTATTGCAATCTGACCAATTGAAGGTTAACTTTTATTTCTTTAGGCCTTTTTTAATATATCAAATTGTAGCGGATTTATCTTCTTCTTGAGGATAGTGGCAGATACATTGGAAACATGTGGTTGCAAGCAGCTTATCTGCATAGAAATATAAAGCCCAAAAGTTGAACTCAAAATGAAAAATCTCGAATTCCCCTTTCCTCATGCTTTAGTCTGCCGCCATGGACGAAACACTTCTCATGGTTCTTACACCTTGCTGGTTTTGGTAGGTCAATTCTTCTGCTTTACATCTTGCTGGTTTTGGCAGGTTAATTCTTCAGTTTTCTTTAGTTTGTTTCATGCAAGATCATAAGATAATGTGTTCTAAAAGCTCAAGAACTGTTGGGAAAATCTGGGTAGTTGCTAACTTCTTTTGATCATATTTACATTTGAGTTTAAATCCAAATGACTTACAATAACATAGGTGAGGTCGTGCGGAGATCTTTATCTTTGAGTTTGAGAGTTAACTATGATTGAAGAGGGCTTAAACATGCTACTAACAACTTAATAATAAAGAAAAAGTGAAGGAATTTCGGGAATTATACATCTTTCAGATGCAATCCCACCCAGGCCAAGCCTAAACAATTTTCTAATTTGGTAGCTTTATTGTGAATAAAAACAAAAGAAATTGTCAGCCACTATTATTTCACTCTGTAAAATCATCCAGGAAAAAAAAACATTTGGACAAGGTTACATCTAAAAGAAATCTCATCTTTTCTTTATGTTATAACAAAAAAGCCCCTGTAATTTTTATGTCTAAATGAAGGAAAACTGCGTAAAATAATTGACTCTGTATTCTCTATGAACAAAAGCTTTTCCTATAATCCTTTCATTGAAATAGGTGATTCCTAAATGCAAGTACCACCTTTGGTGTCAATAGCAAAACGAAAGCCAAGATTGAACCAAAGAATATTTTGACAAGGTACCTCAAGGGGTCATATTCGGCTTCTTCTGCAGTGTCACTTGAAGTTGACAGGGCTTTGGCAGATGGTAGAGCTTCAACTACAGCGTTGGCCAGATCTGTGATGAAGGAAGAGGTGCAACCTAGAGCAGGAACTCGACCCCAATTCTCAATGCCGGATTCAAGAGCTAAGTGCTTATATTCCATGTCAATCTCTTCAAGAGTCTCTATATGCTCACTCACAAAGCTGGAATCGATATGGATGTAGAATTAATTTTCGCAACATAATCTAGCAATCCAAAGCAAGAATTTCAAGTTACGAGTCATCTACCTTATGGGAACAGCTAGAAGACTCTTCACACCTTTCTGGCCAAGCTCAACAAGAACTTCATCAGTGTAGGGCTTTAGCCATTGCACGGGCCCAACTCGACTCTGGAAGGAAAGCATGAAGAACAAGTTGAGCATAACAGTTTTTATTTTACTAGTAAAGCCAAAAATTGGTTCTAAAATCAACCTGGTAAGCAAGGGTATGATCATTTCCAATTCCTCTAGCTTTCAGCTCTTGCATAATTAAGTAGATGCACTCCTCCATTTGATCTTTGTACGGATCTCCAGCATCCTCGACATAACTGAGAGGCACCCCATGGGCACTAAAGAATATCATGACCTGAAGTTCAAAAGAATATTAGACATGGTTGTAATAAAGTCAATCTCAAAGAAGTACCACAATTCTACATTTCAAATTCTAAATAATGACTTTGTTGCTAAAAGAGTACAGAGTAGTCGATGCAGTAAGCAAATAAACCTCTGCAGGCTTCTCAAATCTCCCCAACTCTTCCTTAATCAAGTCAGCCATAGACCTAATATAACCTTGTCTTTGATACCAAGAGAGGATGACAGAAACCGGTAGTCTTGATAAATATGTATCTTCCCTGAAATATAACTTGTATCAGAGACAATTTACAAAGGGGAACACTGATGGATGATTTCAAGCAGATAAGTTATAATACAAATTATCAACACCAACCTGAAAATACGCTGGAGAACTTGAATGCTTGACCCAGTTGTGGAAATGGAGAACTGAGGATATAGTGGCAGAACAACAAGCTTTTTTATCCCGTCCTGCTTAATCTGTTTCACAGAATAAATGCTTATCAGTTATCAGTATAACCTAAATGCACTTTGAAGACAAATCATTCAATGCTATACAAAGAATTCCTAATTAAAATATGAGGTATAAATTTATTCTAAGGCATAAACATATAAGAGGAGAACTTGCACAAATGCATGGGAATTCTTTCTTTTCTCCTCAACCCCATACTTGTCCTTCATACAAGGATTTGATCAACTTAACAATAACCCCAAATATCACCTAAAGCAAAATAGCAAGAGCTCACTCCTGAATATGGTTATCATAAAAGTATAAAACCCATGCAAATTTGTTTGGCCATCAAAAGACCAACCTGCTCAATTGCCTCCTCAGTGAACGGATACCAATAGCGCATTCCAACATATACATTGGCACGTACTTTCTTCGCTTCCAAAGCCATTCTAAGAGCATCTGCCTGCGACAAATTCTTCAAGCTATAAATATGTTTATCACACACAACTCACAATATGTTTACGACAAAGCATGACATAGTTCACTTTGGAACAAAATTTCCTTACAAAAACAAATCGTTAACTTTTTTCAAACCACTGGCCTACAGCAGATAAGCCAACTTCTATAATCAATGGATTTTACCTGTTCATCAGTTATTTTACGCAAAGGTGAGCCACCACCAATGGCAGCATACCCCTCTTTACTTTTTGGAGCCCGAAGAACAGATATTAACTTTGCCAATGGTCGTTGAAGAAACTTAAACAGCCTAGGCAGCCGTATTATATCCTGCATAATACACACACACATATCTATCAGCACCTATACACCATTGAAACTTGAATCCCAGCACACAAAAAAGGAGCAAAGCAAACAAGCATACAGGATCGGCAAACAAGTTATACAGAAACGGTTGAACATCGTTAAGAGTCTCTGGCCCTCCAAGATTCAAAAGCAGGACCCCAATTTTCTCTTCCGCGGCATGTGCGTGATGAGATTCTACAACATTTTCACCGAAGGTGCAAACCCTCACCGCGGAATTTGCTTGCAAGTTCAGATTTCTCTTCTGAATTAGGCCACCATTGAGACTGGGTCCTTTGAGAACGCCAAGATTCTGGGTATTCAAGTCATCACTTGAGATGACGAGGGCTTTAGATAAAGGGTTATCAACAGAGTTGAATCCCTGGGAGAAATGGCGTGAAACAGACTCAGTGTATCTGCCCCGAGGAATCGACCTGAAAAACAAAATGAAGAAATTAATAAAGACGTAAGTTTGCCGAACATTGGGTCCAAAATTTTCATCTTTTATTCACAAAAACTAAGAACAATTGGACAAATTATTAGGATCTAAAAAAACATTCAAAAAAAAAAAATAAAGCATAAACCTTTGATTAAAAGCTGAAGAAAACAAAAGGATCACCTTGAAAATCTATCATCAGAATTGCGGAGACTGGAACCAGAAAGTTTAGTATAGGAAAGAACTCCGGGTAAAGATGCTGCCTCCATGATTTTTGATCTGAAGAATCGATTTTTCAATTGAAAGTGTGTTAGAAACTGAGAAGTAAGAGCAAAGGAAAGCAAGAATAAAAGAAAAAAAAAAGTTGGAATCTGGGTTTTAGGTGTGTAAGCGAGAGATTTTCTATGAGTTAGTTAAGAAGAAAATGGCGAAAATTGCTTATTAAAACTGGATAAAAACTGGGTTCGTTCCCAGTTCCAAGAGTTTATGTATTATTAAAGCAGTAGATTTTTCATTTAAACGTTCAAAGGGAGACGTAAGACGTTGAATCGTTAATGGGATGGAGGCCTAAGCCTCTATAAAAGCCTTCCATAAAGTCGAATTAAGGTTTTCTAGTAACAAATGATTTTGACGGATTTGATTACTTAATCCATTATTTATTTCAATAATTATAGAGAAAGAATTTACCTGCACCCGTATAAAAATAAATTAATTTTATATATTTTATAATTTTATATATTATTTATATTTATTTAATACGATCAAATTATTTTATCGTCTATTAATTTAGATCATGCATGTCGAGTTTTGAGTAAATAAAAAATATTAAAACATTTATTCAATATAAAAAAACTTTCAACCATTAAATATATATTGAAAACACTTGTATTCTTGATCGATATAATAAGGATGTTAGATCAATTCAAAACTTGACAAGCATGACGAGTATAACTATATTACTCAATCTAACGATAGGTTTGTTAAAGTTAGAGGTAGCAAAATAAATTCGAACTCGAAAACTGGCCGAAAAAAACTAAACTCGAACATGAACAGAACCTAATATAACCAAAAAGTCAATGACCCAAACTGAAGAAAACTCAAACTCGAAAGAATCTAAACTTGAAAGAACTTAAACCTGAAACTACTCGAACTCGAACTTGAATTTAATATTAAAAGTAAAAATAATGAAATTATAATTAAATAACTTTTTATAAAGCAAAAACTTTAATTATCAATTTTATTTTTATATTTTTTTAATAATTTAATTAAATATTAAAAATTTAGTTTATATTTTATGTATTATTAAACTTGCTCATTAGTTGGACTAGGGAGCGGCCAGAATTTTTTTAAAATCCTAACCTCAAGCCTTTATTTGACATACATAGACTAACCTATTTAGGCTAGAATTATTGTTCATCACATTAAAAATATTTTTTTTAATATGTATATATTTTATAATTAAATTTAAATAAAAACATATTATTTTAATTTAAAATCACTGTTCTAGGTCATGCAAAGCCAACCCAAAACAAAAATATGAGAACCTGAGTTCAAGCCTAATTGGGCTGGGTTGGGCTAGGTTTATATTATTAGTATCTACCTTAGAACCAATCGGATTGGATGATGCATATATAAGATAATAATGTCAACTAATTACTTATGTTAGTGATTCAAGGTTTTTCTGTATGTTAGTGGTGTGATTGATGCTCATGCAAACACTAATTGGATGAAGCTCATGAAACACAATAGCTACAAAGTTAGTAATGAGTTATGATGATGAGATTCGTATGCATCAAAGTCATGTTTCTAAAATGTTTCTAGTCATCTTATTGTCTAGACATGGCATTGACAATGCATAAAGACTAGCATATGCTACGCTTCCATGCATTTGATACATGCAACTCCTTGATCTCATAGAAATTGAAGTATAAAGATACTTGAAAATAGCTATGGGTGCTTCTTTTATGGAAACAAGTTCACAAAACGTAGCCTGTATGAGAAATCCATTTGCAATTAAGTCACTCAAGTGCCTATAGAATATGTTCTTATGTGCTAGTCATGTATTTTAGTCCTCAAACTTATGATACCACTTTATCTCATATGAGGAGCGTCGTACTTTGATTTATCTGAAACGAGTGCACAATGGATGGATGCTTAAGGTAGTGTATGTTGGATATGACATGAATTATATGGTGGGTGAATGAGTGATCCAGAAAGGATTTACTACTCCAAGTGACATTGGAGACATATTTCATATGTTCGTGACTTTGGTTAACTTGATAAAGTCGTTGGCCAACGCATGATGGATTTAGGAAAATTTATTTCTCTAAATTCATGAGGTTAACCGAAAGCTGCAAAAACTAATATGGATGGATACATGAATATACACTACATCATGCTCATGGCCTTTCGAAGATATCTGGTGAAAAGATCAAAGTACACTGAAAGACTGGTTACTGAAACGTTTCTTAAAAAGGTTATATTGACTCTTCCTACATATCAGATGGCCATGATGCCTTGTTAAAGGCCAATTTTAGTTTGTATATATAAATACACTTAACAGGGTAATTATATTTATTATCGTTATGATGGAAGCTTAATGGGTCACAATAATATGATATATTGGATTAAAACTAGAATTAAATTAATGATGACTTAAGTAATAGAAGGTATAATGAGGAAAACTTAATTGAACAAGTTTAAATAAGAATAATTGAAGGCACAAATTAAATTTATGAAATCTAATTAGAGATGTCTTAATATGGCAATAAAGATAAGAATGTTTTATTAAGATAATGTCTATTTGTAAACATGATTTTAGGGATATTATTAAATAAAACCAAATAATTATATTTAAAAAATTAAATAACTATTTGATAATTATTTAATATTATTTACATGAAGTAAAAATTGTTTTCCTTGTGTTAGAAAATTTTAATTATGAATTCAATTATCTAACATGTAAATAAAACAGTTAGAAAAAAACCCTAATTAACAAGACAAGAGAGTTTAGTTATAAACTACTCCAAAATGGGCTTGCTAATAGGCTTAGCACATGGAATAGACATCTTTGGTATGCTATTGGGCTAAAATATTAATAAGTTATTATTTAGGCCTAATCTTTGACAAACTAATTAAAATAGTTTTAATTGGGCTTCAAAAAAATACTCCAAACTGAGGTCACCTTTTTAATATGATAGTATTGGGCTCAGTTGACCAGATGAACAAGCTTAACTTAGCCCAAGATGTATTCAAATACATTATTAAGGTTTTTTGTCTAAATATAAGCATTAATAGAAACCCTAGGCTTAGACTTTCCTAAAAAGGTTTAGAGCAACCTTTAGTTTCTCTAAGCTCTCTTTGCGTTTTAATGATTTTTCTAAGTGTTCTTTAACCGTTCTTGACATAATGAAAATTGAGAAAGTATTAGTTTTTCATAAAAGTTATGAAATTGACCAAATCCTGAAATCACCATTTCCTTAACCTTGATTGTGTGGATTTGCATCCTAAGTAATTAGACAATGTTTTTGATCACAACAACGGATGAAAAATCAGTTTTCTATGCTAAAAGAATCAAGTGGAATCAAGAATTATGATTTTTGGATCCGTTTATTGGTATCTGTGTATAACAGCTACTCCTTTAAGGCTGTTTCAGCGTACACATGATTTCTAAGTGATTTGACATTGTTTATGTTCATAACGAAGGTAGGAAATCAATTTTCTTGACTAAAGGAATCAATTAAAATAAAAAATTAGGATTTTTGGATTTGTTTGCTTGCATATGCAAAAAAACAACTATTTCCCCACAGAGTTATTTTTGTCCTCTGCAACAGGTATGTGAATTGTTCTTGAATCACTTCAGATCGAAACTTGTTAGCTATATACTTTTGATTAACGCTTAAGAAGCCTTCTTACTAGCACCAAAGAACCAAAGGACCTTATGAAAGGTCCAATAGGCATCTATGTGGATCACCATTAGGAGCAGGACATTTGGATTGCTTTTGGCTTTAAAAAGATATCGTAGTAATCAACCCATGGTTCATTTGTGTATAGAGCAGCACACTTAGACTTATGAGCCTCTAAGGATGTATGATTTATAGCAGATCTATGTTTCTAAATTGCAATCTGATCACATGTATATCTCTTCCTAAAGATCCTGAAGAAATCGAGTATTTCTTTATTTATTTCGTTGCCTGTGTTTAATTTTGATTAAATTATTATACTTATATCGATATGCATGAGCACGAGATTTTTATTTCACATATATGATAAAATAATAATTTATCAAAAAGTAAATTATATCATGAGTTAAAACATTGTCAATAACATATATAATCCATTTATCACATTTTCTCTACTTTAATTGGTTAAACTCATTGAATATTGCGAGCTTATATATGTTAGCAGTAAAATTTTAAGTGCTTCTTTGAATATTACTCTTATTTTATTATTGTTATTTCAAATAATGATAATTAGAGTCTGATAATAGTATAACAAAGTAATAAGGTAAATTAAAAAATATGGAAGCCATAATAAATAATATCATATAAAAATAAAATAAAAAAAATCATGTGTTAGACTCACACTAGCAACTAGACCAGTCCATAGGTCTAATAGCCCACCTACCCCGACCAGCTTGATACGTTCAGGCTGGGTTTTAGATTTTAAATTTGAGGTAAACTCTACCTAAAATAGTATTTTTAAAAAATATATATTTTTATTTAAATTTAACTATAAAATATATAAACATTAATATAAAAATAAAATTTTAATAGTACGAACATTAATTCGTGCCTAAATGGGAGAGCTATCCTTAAGCTTAGAATTCAAAATTTTTTGGGGTTGCGGCAGCGCCCATGGAACTGAACTAAGATTTTTTCGAGTTAAGCCAAGCCAAATTTGAGCCTGGACTTAGAATTCAAATTTACGTAAAATAAGTACATTTAATATAAAACATAAAATAAAAAATGATGTAAAATATACTTGAACCTGAAATCAAAAAAGCCCAAAACCTGAACAGGCCCGAATCAAAAAAAATGAACCCGAAAAGGCTCAAACTTGAATCAACTCATACCCGAAAGAACCCCAAACACAAAACCCGATGTGAGCCAATCCAATTACCATCTCTATTAAAATATGAACCGAATATAACATTATGAAATGGTGTAAAATTAATTTAATTTTATACAATTATAAATGGATCCTATTTATAATTAAAATATATTGATCATTAAAAAAACACTTTAAACATTCATTAGCAAAATTTATTTTATACTTTTTTTTCTTTATTTTTGTTGCCATTGATTTGTTCGCAGCCCAACCTGATCCCATACCGTTGACCTAATCCTTTGCACATGTATTTAGTCGTCTTAATGTTTTTTTTTTTTTTTTAAATCAAATAAATATAAATCATAATATAAATTATTAAACATCTTCGTTCCTTTGCCATATATAATAGAATAATTTCAAGCATCCTTTTTTTACCCAAGTTTTATTAAATAAAACATCTTTTACATAATTCACATATCACAAGTTATTTTAAGGGGAAACATTAGCACTATTTTGAAGAAAAAAAAAAGAAAAGGGTAAAAGAGAAAAATATGTAAACATTAAAATTAGTGTTTTAGGGTTTTTGAGGAACCACTATCTAAAAGCAAGTTTTAACCCCTCAAAGGTTACATCGTATACTTTGTCTTCTCTGTAGCCTCATCTCTCAACAATCTCAACTCAAAACCATATAGATTTCGAACCTTAATCGTAAGGGCAGAATGTTCACCGCTCTCTCGCTCTTCCCTCCTGGATTCTTCCATTTTGTACCATCAGTTGTCTAAATAATCAATGCAGCAGCAATCCGTACGTTTGCATCTTATACAAATATTCTGGCATCAAGGTAAATACTACATTTTTTTTTTCTTCCTAATCTTATTATTTGATCACTTGGGTAGCTAATAGTGACCAAAATTCATTTGATAGTTTGAAATGTAGCATCAAAGGATAAAAATTTCCCTCGCTACCTTGGGAGTTTGGCTCGAAGAAGAGACTATCAGTCAACCGAGTGGAATAATTTTCAGGTACTGGAGATGATTTCTTTATTAAACCCTTTTTCTCAAAGTTGCTATGCTATGAAATTGTATTAAGTATCGACCGTTTTGTTGTTTGCGGATGGAAATTTTCAGATCTAAATAGCAAATGGGCTCCATATCAGAGTCAACAGCAGGTGCCAATCCATGGCGACCTGACTGCCGCTTGGAGCCAAGATTTAGTTAAAACGGGAGAAGACCCATGAAACTCAATGTCGTTTCATGACACAATAACCCGTTTATATTTGTCTATTGTCTTATTTCCAGGACTTACATTTGATGCTCTTGTTCAGTTAATTTTATTGTTGCTTTGAAAAAGGAAATACGTAAGTCTGTGTTGCTTTATAGATTTTTAGAAGCTCAGCAGTTGACGATGTGGGCATCCAGTCAGACACGGGTGTTTGTTGTTTTTTACAATAGCAATCCACCTTTTGCATGGTGCCCAAAGCGAGCTACTACACGATTGGTGGGAGCCTTTTTTTCTCCATGGTTTCCTTCAAATTTAAAGCAGCTAAATTTCTATTTTTTTTAATCATTTTGTCGTATCGTTAACCTTCTTCAATATAGTCAGCACTAGCTAGCTAATTGCATTTTATTATTGGTATTGCATGATTTGTTGACAGTTGCTAGTATTGCTGATGGCAGATTGCAGGTCCATTTCTCATTTGCAACAATCCTCACTCTGGCTTCTGGAACTGAAGCTCCTTTTTAATCGGAGATTCACTGACAACCGATGTTTTGGAGTATTATTGATTTGCTTTTACCGATTGTATCCATTTCAATGTTGGATTTCGAATAGAAAAGTAGTTCCCTTCTTCAAGTAATATTGTTGTGTAATTAGATTATTTGGGTTAGCATGTGGTGTATATATAACCTATAATTCTGAATTCTAAAGTCTCTTCTGTGAAAGGATCTTATTCTTACCCGTGAAATGGTCTACGGTAAAACTTATCTCAAACAAGCAACCCTTGCAATTTTGCTGAAATCCCTTTGCCGGCCAAGTTAATCCCCAGTGATAGAAAAGGGTTAATACCGTTTCTCAATCGAGGGTTGCAAGTGCTGCCGCGCACAGCTTTCCCTTCATTAAGCTTTATGTTCTAGTCGAACGGATCAAGATCTAAACCAGAATTAAGACTTAAATGCAACAGCCTGAATTGAATACATGTAATTGAGTATTAACAAGTGTATATCAGCTTCATTGCTTCCTAAAAACAGATTATCTCACTGCAATTCTTAAAAAAAAAAACCAATGGGTAATTGCTTATATTTCTGCTCTCAATTCCTCTGATTTGATTGACCAAGAAAGGCCATGAAAAACCTGACAGCTTCCCTACAGGTTACGATTTTCGATCCAATTGGATCAAGATAACAGATTCAATTGACATCATCCGATCATTCAAAATGAACATAAGAATGAGCTCATATTTCTGAACAAGAATCAAAACTGAATTTCATGTAAAATTCATTCCTTGTGTACAACAAACAGAGCCTACTTTGCAAATGTAACAAAAAAGAAGAAACATCAGACACCATTATCAAAAACAACAATCACAATCAAATGGACAAAGCGAAGTACCTCCAGCATTAGATTTATTAATACCCAATTCTTCTTCAGTGTAAATGGCAAATCCATCGGCAGTTTTCTTTCGAGGCCGAGAAGAGGATTCATTGAATCCGTCCTCTTTGATTTCTTTACTCTTTTTATTCTTCTTCTTCTTCATCGACTTGGATTTTGAAATTTCATCACCATTTGGTTTCTCAGTCTTTTTCTGCTCAGGTTTCTTCCTCTTCTTACCAGCAAATATCTCATCGATTTCATTACTAGCCTTTTTAAGAGCTGAAGATTGTTTCTTCTGTTCTAAATCAGGTTCTTCTTTATTTTCCGCCTCTTTTGAAGGCGTTGTTGAAGAACTCTTCTTCGGCATTAGCCAAATCTGCCAGTTGAAAAAAAAAAAAAAAAAAAAGAAAACCTTCATTACCCAATTAAAACAAAAAACAAGATTTATGAAAAGTAATTGTATTACATTATAAAAAGAAAACAAACAAGAGTGTTGTGTCAGAGAACATATTATCAGCAACAGCAATCAGACAGGGATAACTGTAATCATATTCATCTTCTCATCATTCACAAACGCCGTTTCAAAACAATCCTTCAAAGAAATTTCTCCTAATAAAAGGATTAAACCCCGAAAAACGAAAATCCATAGATGGAAATATCTTCCTATCAATGTAAAAGTAATAATTGTTGCCTCCTCTTACCTCACTGTAAGATCCAAGAGATGTTAAGGAGTTTGGTGTTGTCCAAACGAAGACGTAGAAGAGCAGAGACGCAAAGAGTGTGAAACTGAGAAAATATTCTTTCTGATGAAACCCTAAAAACCAAAACGAAGGGAGAAGATCATATTTATTTCCTTTGTTTTGGACTGAGACTTTTCAAATTTTTGGGCTGCATTTGGCAACATATTGGGATTTTCCGGAAAATGGGCCTTTTCTTTAACGGGTTGGCCGTTTTATTCTCTTTCGGCCTTCTTTTGAAGCACTATAGATCATAAACTTTAGTATAATTATTAATTAAGGATACATCTCGAGTTTTCGTGCATCCAAATTGTACCATAAATAAAAGTCATTCAGCAGCAGGGACCAGTTGAATGCTACACTCTTCGCAAAACCTGAAGAGTAAAATTGTTTGGAATAGAATTCTGTATCGTTTAAGCCTTTTTTACTGTGCTTAGATTGAAGGATTGCTGAGAAATAATGAAGGAAAGTTGATCGCTACACCAATTTTTTTTCCAAGGCTCTAATTAGTGCAGCAATTAAGTCGCAAGAAATATATAAGAAAAATTCAATCACCTTTAAAAAATAGTATCTGACACGTTTGGAATTCGAATCTTAGAATGTGCATCTATTTCACTACTATAGCCTTCTTTGAATATATATATATAAAGAAATATCAGAGTAATTCATACACTAGATCTCAACAACACTTTTAAAAATTTTCATAAATCTATGAATACATTCAAGTATAAACCCTGAAATCAGTGTTGGATTTCACCTTGTTCAGATGTTCTCAGTCTCTCATAATTCATAAGTAAGAGTACTACTCATTGGTGAAGTGAATATATATATATATATATATATATATATATATATATATCACTCATGCGCCAGGAATGGGAAATTGGGTTGCAAGTGCTTCGACTCTACTACGGAGATTTGACACCTTATCGGTCAAAGGAAAATCAGGAGACACCGCAAACTTCAAGAATTCTTGGAGCTTGGATCCAGAAACTAATCCCTTAGCATGAATAGTTATTTGCACACCCTCATGAATGAAATCAGCAATAGCTTTGAATTCCCTTTCTGTAAATCCTCTAGTAGTCATAGCAGGTGATCCGATGCGAATTCCACCCGGCACAAGTGCACTCTTATCCCCTGCAAATTGTGAGATGTGTAAGTAATGGTGATATAAATAAGAAAGAGATAATAGTAAAGATAACACAAACAAGGCAGAGCTTACCAGGCACGGAGTTTTTGTTCAAGGTGATAGAGGCCATGTCAAGTATTTTCTCCACCCGAGCCCCATCGATGCCCTGTTTAAGTTAATACAAAGAGTCAGAACAAGAGTTCCAATGCTACTCAAGTTTTCAAGATAAAGAGCACACGTGTTTGCATATCTCACGGAGATAGCAACTTACCAATGGCCTCAGATCCACAAGCACAAGGTGATTGTCACTGCCACCAGAAACCAGTGTATAGCCAAGCTCAACCAATTGGCCTGCAAGAGCTCTACAATTAGACACTACCTGCAGGATGAAGCAAACTTATTAGACTTGATCATCAGGACATAACTTCGATTGAATTTTCTTTATCTTTGAAAGACAGTACCTGAAGCTGGTAAGCCTTGAACTCGGGTGACTGTGCATGTTTCAAGCAAACTGCTAGTCCACCAATTGTGTGGTTATGAGGACCACCCTGCATAGTCAACATTATGCTTCTCATGATATGACTAGTTTCATAACTTAAAAACCTCATCTTGAACTTTGAAAGCCAACAGAAGGTTGAAATAGGAAATTCAGATTAGTAATAAGAGCAAAGGAGGTTAGTTTTCAAAGGAGACAAGTAAAACTAACCTGTAAACCTGGAAAAACAGCATTATTGATGGCAGATTCTAAATCAACTCCAAGAACAGGATCCTTCCTGAAGAAGATCATGCCACCTCTTGGACCTCTCAAAGACTGGAAATGAGTAAGAAAATTAAGTAGGTTATTCACATGGACATTAATGCAAAGGAAGTAAATTGTAGTATTAGGAAGATACAACACTATTAGCGAGTTTTTGGGCAAAGCATCTCTTTTAATGCATGTGATAACTAAATCATGATCAAAACAAAGTGAAGAGCCTCGATAAAAATATTTCAACAAGCAAAACTTGCAGCATGTCAGGCGGATTTACCATACACACAGCTCAACACAACAATTGGAAATATTCATCCAAACCTTGTGTGTAGTCGTTGTCACAATATCACAATATTCGAAGGGGTCAGCAACTACAGAAGCAGCAACAAGTCCACTTATATGAGCCATATCTATCATGAGAAATGCACCAACAGAATCTGCAATCTTCCAGCAGATATCAATTCCATAAGTTATAAGCTAAAAGAAGAAATATATGCATGCATAGGGAAAAAAAAGGTTTTCATGAAATGATAGGTAAATTATGGTAGGCATTATAGGACAGTAGTACTTACCTTCCTCATGCGAGGATAATCAAAATCTCGAGGATATGCACTGGCGCCAGAAATTATGAGTTTTGGTCGAAAGAGAGTAGCTGTCTTCTCAAGCATGTCATAATCAACAAGGCCTGGTCCAAATTTTAGACAAATTGAATCAACCACCAATCTAGCCTACCAACTACTAAACCTTAGCCAGTTTAACAATAAGGATGCATAACCTGTGGATTCATCAAGTCGATAAGGCATTGACTCAAAATAAATAGATGTACCAGATACTCGTCTTTTAGGAGTCATAAATCCATGTGACAAATGTCCCCCATGAGGTAAGTCCAGACCCTATACCATTTATATTAAGAAATCATTGGTATGTTTATTATAATCCGACAGAGAAAACTAATTTACAGCATCTACAACATGCAGAAGTATCTTACCATTATCCGATCATGTGGATTAAGAATTGCTGTATAAACCTCAAAATTTGCAGGAGAACCTGACAATGGCTGAACATTAACGCCCCATTTCTTTTCATCCAAGTGAAATGCTGCCAAAGCCCTCTTCTGGCAAAGTGTTTCAAGTTCATCAATGTACTCATTGCCACCATAGTACCTGCAATAAACAATAAGATCATTAGCTGCACACAACTAAATCAAAAAAAAAAAAAAAGATCAAATCTCTATGCATTTTGTACAATTAGATATACCTTTTACCAGGTAGTCCTTCAGAATACTTGTTTGTGAGACATGACCCGACTGCCTCCATCACTGCACGGGATGTAAAGTTCTCTGAAGCAATAAGCTCAAGGCTTTTGAACTGCCTTTCCTTCTCCTTGTTAATAATTGCATGAACCTCAGGATCTGCTTCACTGAGGCCATGGTCAACAAAGCTGGTTTCAAGCACGGGGACAGAGACTGAAGAGGTAGGCCTCCCAGTAACTAAGCTACCTTCAAGTTGAGCTCTACAGGGCTTCCCAGAGTTAAGCTTAATCTGGTGCGAGAATCCAGTAATACGAGACCCTTTTAAAGGAAATGCTGGTTTATTGACCCTCGTGGGCTGTTGCAAAGAACCCATCATTGCAGTTCCACTATAAGCCTGCATTCTGGTTTTCGACTAGTATTCCTCGCAAATTTCCTGCATATTTACAAGGGAACGAAACATAGAATAAAAAATGAAAAAAATACAACTCAACATCAATTAATTTGTTTGTTAGAGCAGAAAATGAACAGCCCTAAAAGACTTTAACTAATCCCATAAGAAACAGGAAAACAAAAGAAAAAAAAGGTAGTTTCCTTAGAAAAGTAAGTTCTTGCAGGAACTGATGAAAAGCTGACAATTACCAATTATTAAGTTTACCCCAAAACATGAAAAAACAGCATATCTTAAGTTAAAACACAAATAATAAACAAGATATTTTTCTGTAAAAGAAAGGAAACTTTTGACTCCGTAGAATCGTACTGGATAGTCCAAAAACCACGCGGATAAAATCTAATAAGACGAATTAGCAGGGTCAAAGAAACCTAGCAAAAACAAAGAAGTAGTACTCAAGAGTAGAATTAAATAACTAACTGCATATCAAATCAGAGAGATTAAAGAATTAAACAAAATGAAAAAAAGTGAATAATTCAAAAAATATAGATAGGAGAGACTACTTATGGTAAGGTTTTTTCTTTTCTTTTCTTGGTTTCTCGCTTTTTCTGTTTGTAGTGCAATGCAAATAGATGGAAGTCTAAAACCCTAAAATTATATTACTGAAATACCATGGCCGTTTGCTTTAATTTAGAGGCAAAGAAAATACTTAATAAATAAAAGAAAAACAAATTGGAAAAGCCGAGCGGCGGGGGGCGGGTATGGATGGAGATTTGGATATCCGTGAAGTTAAAAATCTCGGTCAACAAGGATTAAATAATTCCCCTGCGGGTTGATCTATTTTGTCTTCTTGTATGTATCAACTCTGATGTTGTCGCCTGGCCTACCAAGTCCCGATCAAGTGATTATAAAAGTTTCGACTGTATGCATTATAAACGGATAGTGCCCCCAAACCTAACCCCGGGTCGAATGGATTAATCCGACCCGTTGAAGTCTAATTTTGAGCAGATTTTTAATTTATCTGGATTGACCCTATCTAAATAGATACCGTATAATTAAATAAATATTTTTATTTAAATTTAAATATATAAATATATATAAATATTAATATATAAAATAATTTTTTTTAATTTTTATTAATTTAAGTGAGTCGAACTAAAAATAAATTTTAAAAAATTTAAAATTTTTTAAACAGTGATTATACTCAATTTTTTAATAAAATTAAACGTAAACTAACTGATTTGAAAGTTTTTTTTAAATACTAAAATTTAAATTTCAAATGAAGTTTGCATTCATCAACCAATCAACCAATTGGAAGGATTTCTTTCTTAAAATAATTCAAACAATTTAAGTCCCAGGGCGAACAGAGAAAAAATGCTTGCAGTCTGAGAATTAAAACAGCTTCTAAAAGGTGAACTTTGATCAGAATATGGATGGCAACAACTAGTGCGAATTCAGATATTGATAATTATTTTATTTATTTTTTATAAATTTAAATATTATAATTATTATCTGTGATGAATTCGAAGTAAATACGAATATAAATTTTTATATATTCATTATCTAAATTTGTATTTGTAAAATGCAAAAAACCTTATCATCAATATAAGACTCAAACTTCAGCTTTCCAACTTCACCATTAAAAACTTTACTAAATGAGTTAGTCTTGAATTTTAAAATGATATGCAGCTAAATTAATTTATATATAAGTATAAGTATAATTGTAATTTAAAAAATATTTTTATAAATAAAATATAATAATAAATTAATTAACTATGTTAAACACTGTTGATGTCTTCTTTGCTGGTACCAGAAGTTGGGCAAGATCCTGCAACACAGAAGAGTCAGAAGGGTGCCGGAGTTGGTACTCCGGGGACCCTCTCCGATGGTTAAGTTATTATACGGGTGTTGGGAGATATAGCAATGGAGATTGAGAAAAATGGAGAGAGTTTACCTTTGGGTTTGCTTACCCTTTTATAAGTGTTGTCTGGAGACATAGTGTCAGATGGTTTAGTGGTGATATGACCATCGCCGAGCTAGATGTCGGGCTACGGTGCCTAATGGTCGGTTTGGCCAGTCGACCGCCGGTCAGGATGTCAATCAGCATTTATTGTTGTTGTCGGTGGGTCAAATCATCGTTAGGTGGGACTTGGCGGTCGACATTTAAAATTGTGACTGTCGGGTGAGACTTGACGGTCGGCATATAAGCAGTGTCGTTTTGGTCGTCGCCATACGGTGGTCGGCATATATAAGCAGTGCCATTTTGGTCATCGCCATATGCGGGTCATAACAATAGTCCCCCCCAAGGTCCAAAAAGGTGGTCATAAAGTGACCTGACGTTTTGGACGTGTGAAATGGGGAGTAGGCGCGGGGCGCCTGGAGATAGTACAAACGTACGATCTGGCCGTGATGGCAGCATTTATGGCAGGTAACAGAAGGGCGTGGAAAAGGGGGAGGGAATGAAGGGAGGACACGTGTCCTGACAGGGGATATGTAGGGGCGCGTTTGGGGGGATTCGAAAGGGCAGGGAGACACGTGTCGACGCGAGGCAGTTATTGCGGCGAAGGGATTTATGACACGTGGCGAAGGGGGGGAAGCGGAAGGGGCGAGAGTGTATGGCTATATAATAGGGGGATGGGCTGAGGGGTGCTCCACAGTTGTGAAAAGAAAGTAGAGTAAATTCGTCGAGGAATTTGTGTGAGGGAGCCGAGCTTTGTTTGAAAGATTGAGTTGTTGTCTTTGAA
>JBBYHM010000022.1:5436925-5451987 GCA_038381775.1 Adansonia rubrostipa | reverse complement strand
TCTGATTTGACGATTTCTCAATTAAATTATGAAATCGCCATTTCAAATGACGATTTCTCAATTAAATTAAAAAATTGGCCTATTTCGGTAAATAATCTGATTTTAGCCTATTTTCGTAAATAAAAAAAATATATATTATTTACATAAAAAAGCCGGTAAAAAACACCCAACATGTGTGAGATGTTCCTCTGGACATTTTCAAACAAAAAAACTTGACATTGAAGTTTGTCAAGCTAAAATTTTTACAGTCAATTAAAATTTTTTTCCAAATATGGTGAGGTGGCACCATCCTCTTTGGTTGGGGTGTACCTCTCTTTTCTCTTCAATTCTTCTCCTCAAATTCACTCTTTCTACCTCTACAAATCTCACCCTTCATTCCCCTCTTCTCTTCCAAAAACATTGCAATACTTTGTTTTTTTTAACAATGTCAGACAGAGTCTTCCCTTCCTCCAAACCCACCGCCATTGCTGCTCCACCTGCAGCCAATGGCGGAGCAGCTGCTACTGCAACCGCTACAACTAAAGGTGGAGCCACAAAATCCCACCTTTATAACCCCACGTCTCACCCGTCATTCCGTCCACAACCCCATCGTAGACGTTATCACCACCGTTCAGAACGAAACTATTGTTGCTGCTTCTGTTTCTGGACCATCCTAATAATTCTCATACTTGCCCTTTTAGTAGCCATAACTGGCACCGTCCTTTACGTCTTTTACCGCCCTCACCGCCCTTCTTTTACCCTTGCTTCCGTCCGTATCCACCGCTTAAAGCTAAAGACAACTGCTGACTCCTCCTCATCCCATCTCTCAACGCTTTTCAACTTAACCCTTTCTTCCAAAAATCCAAACTCCCATCTTTCCTTCTCTTACGACCCTTTCGTCGTTTCATGCCTAACAAGCAATAGTGATGTTTTTATAGGTAACGGAACATTGCCAGCTTTCGTCAGTAACAGCAAAAATGAGACAACTTTTAGAGGAGTTGTTGTAAAGGCATCAAGTGATCTAGATGCAGACACGGTGAACAACTTAAGACCGGATCTGAAGAAGACAAATAGGATCTTGTTGAAACTTCAGATGGATACTAGAGTGACAGCGAAAATGGGTGGATTGAAGAGCAAGAAAGTCGGTATTAGGGTTACCTGTGATGGGATCAAAGGGGTTGTACCAAAAGGCAAGTCACCGTCAGCGGCTAATGTTTCAGGAGCCAAGTGTAAGGTTGATCTCCGGATCAAGATCTGGAAATGGACTTTTTGAGAACACTCTCTCTCAAAATTTTCCCTTTTTTCAATGCTTTTGATTTCTTTTGTATTGACTTTTTGGGGTTTGTAAAAGAAATGTGAGGAAACAAATCAATAAATCAATTGAATCATTTATTGTTATGAGATTTAGGAAGGAGAGGCTGAAGTTCTGAAGAACAAGGTGTTGCAATTACTTCTTTTTTTTTCTCCTTTTCCTTTTATGTATAGTTCTGGAGTTGAAAGTGATTGGATTTTTATTTCATTTCATGAATGCAATGCTGTAATGCCTTCATAGAATTACTATCAATCAATTATATGAAAATTGATTTACACTATGACAGTAATTTTTACCCTATTCATCTTGTTTTGATTGATGCTTTCAATTCCGCCCTGTTTTTTAAACTCCAGAATATTAATAGCAGCCATTGTCATCTAAACAAGCAGATGACAAGCAGAAGACAGAAAAGCGTGAGACGCCATGAGAGTAACGGATAACTAAAAAGGGGTTTTACTTCCCCTTTTTTTTATTACTAAACTAATGTGTTCATTGCGTGGCTAGCGGTCTAATCATTTACCTATATATATATATATATTATATTTAATTTTAAAAATTTTAATGGGCAATGTGAATTATATATAATTATATATTATCAGTATATTAAATATAAAATTATATATAATAAAAAATTTAAATTTTATGAAGTTTTTTTCAATGATTTAAGTGTTGATGTTTTGTGTCAGTCTCTGGTTATCTTTTTATTATAATTATATTTAATTTATTTTATATTTATGTAAATTTTAATATTTTAATAATTTATATCATATAATTTTTTATATATTTATATATTTTTTATTTTTATTTTATTTTATTTTAATTATTTTATTTATATTATATTTAAAATTAATAAGTTTAGATTTTAAAATGCGGCTCAATGTCTTCTTGGGAAAATTGCTGGGATCGTGGAATTATCCGGAGCAATAAAAAAATTTAAAAAAAATTCAAATTTGAAGTTTAATATCAATATTATTAATGGAGTGCAGAAGAAAGGCTTTAATGTCACGTAAACTTATTTGTAATTGTATTTAACTACTATTTCATATTTAATATGTCTCTATTTATAAGCTCGACTGTTGTAAGTAAATTTATCCAATTTAAGATAAAGTTTTTAGTGATTTGAATTGATTTAAATTATTATTTAACGATATAAAAAATTTTTATTTAAATTTAATTATTAAATAATTTTTTATAATAATTTAATTTTTTAAATTAAACTAAATTCAATCGAATTTAAAAAAATAAAAATTTCAAATTACAATTTGACCCTATTTATATACTACTTTAATAGCAAGGGATAACATGCCTAAATCCAGCTCCAGGCGAACCAAAAGCCAAAAAGTCCTGAAATCAATCGCTTTTCACACGCTTCTTCTCTCTCTCTCTCTCTCTCTCTCTCTCTCTCTAAATCTGAATTCAAACAGTTCGAAATAAAAAAAGGTTCAAAATAGCAGAAGAACATCATGGGATTATTATCAGTTATAGTTGATTTCCCATGTTTTCAGTTTGAAGATTTGTCGGTAGAGTTTTAAACCATAATTTGCAAATCAAGCTGCATGCATTACCTGAAAAATCTCTTTTTCAAGTTGAGTTACCTACCTAACAAACAAGGATAGCCTTTCTCATTCTTTCATTTGATGCTCTGATTTCCACCTTTTGTTTTTCATACGAATAAAATAAAAGATAAATGATTACAGAGAAAAGGTTTGAAAACAATAATTTATTTGCCGGGGGGGAGGGGGATACATAAGTCGACTGTCTTATGAATTATTATCTATGAAAATCTCTTTAAGAGAGAGACAAGGATGAGACTTGTCAATCTTATATAAACAACAATTACGATATTATAATTGATGTTTTTCAAAGTGCATCCCATGATAGCGAAAGGGAGTAAATTCGTTTGCACGTGCTGTCCTTTGGGTTATCGGTATGCTTAAACAGGGGCAGTTGGAATTGGAATTTTGTCAGATGTTTACAAAACTTTTCTCTTAAATTATTAAAAAAATATATTTAAATTCCCTCGTTAACAAAATAGTTAGTGATGTATATATTCGGGAAATTTTGTCTAAAGAAACAATGTTTACCAATGGGAGGGGCAAACACTATAATCTTATACCCTGTTTTTGCTGAACAGTGATCCGTCGCCCATCTGAAATAATGGAGGGACGAGACGAGAGGGTCCTGTGATCGGGCCGTGTCAACCACTGCTATTTGCATTCTGGACTGGATTAACCTTTAACCAGATGAGATCTAAAAATGGTTTGGATGTGGGCCTAATTGTCATGTCAAAAAATATCAGCTTGGGCTGTTGAGCTTCGCTCACCAGAAATGCCCTTGCAATTTGTACCGTTTTAGTACTATTAGAAATTTGTCTGTCTATGATCTGGGAAATCTAGAATTGGCCCATAGCCACCTACTGAACCAATCCCAAGAGAAAGACAAAAACAGTTACTGTTGTACTAATTGATTTTCGGCTGGCAAAAATTTGCCTAGTTGTCGACTGTCGACCACAAAACTCCAGCTCCTTTGGTCTTGCATGGTGCCCGTGTATTTCAAAGTTCGCGTGTTCAGATTTTGCCTTCCTCTTATTTTCTGATTCTAACTTGAGATTATCCTTCTTATTATTCAATATAAATCATCGACAGACGTGTAATTACATATATATATATATATTGTAGTTTGAGTTAATGAAAAAATTACAAATATTAATTTTTTTTAAATAGTTGAAAATTTCTATGAAAAAAAATAAAAAAGGTGAAAATTTTCGACCATTTTATGTAATATTGGGGGATGAATTTCTAGCAACATCAAACCACAGATATTTATTTAATGTATCAAATGAAGAATCACTTAAGTCTTTTCGATTCCATAATTGATCATGATTAATAGCAAAACTCCTTAGTCAACAAGTTTTTTTACGTATGATATGATTGGATAACCACCTGACCTGAAACAAATAAAAAAAACATATATCTTCCATTCTAAAACTTAGGTTACTTACTTTTCATTAAAGCAAAGAAAATGTGATTAGTTGTTGGGGAAAAAAACAATGTTATCCGAGTTTCAGGTCCTGGTTAAAGGAAAATGGAAAACAAAGGAAAAACCCCAAATGCGGTAGAGATCATTAAACATGATATAAAAATTAAAAAATAATATAATAAAATATAAAATATATGAATATTTTAAAATTTTAAAATGTATAATATGAACGTAAAATATACGAAAAAGGTAAATGAAGAGGTCTAAATGGACAAGGTTGTCGACTTCAACAATCGCTGGAACCCTCTGGCGTTGTGGACACTACACGTCTATACTATTCCAAGGAAGTCTCAGTCTCAGTTTCTCACTATTCGCAATGCTAATCCTTTTTTTTTTTTTTTCTTATGCTCTTCTCCTTTCATCCCCCGACGAAACCTGACCTAATCTCGTGTTTGGTTTTTATGGCAAGCGCGCGCGTGTTCTACGCTCCTCTCTCACGTGTCACCTTCCTCTTCTCATCAAATATCAACGGCTACTTATCTCTCCGTCGGACTATTCTCGCTTACTCGCTCAAATTCCTAATCTGATATTCTCAAAAGCAAATACCAATGTTCTTCGTAGTTTACTTGTTTTTCTTCTCTGTGGTTCAATGTAGTGTTGATTTTAACGCATTGTTGTCCTTCAAAGACTCTGTTTTTGATCCTTCCAACTCGCTTTCTTCATGGGTTAACTCATCCAATCCTTGCTCTGATTCTTGGTATGGTGTCACATGCAACCCTTCTACTCACCGAGTTGCGAGACTTGTTCTTGAGAACCTAAACCTCTCTGGGTCAACTCAGTCACTACATCAGCTTTCTCATTTGAGACTCCTCAGCCTAGAAAATAACCGCCTTTTCTCTTCCTCCCGTGTTAACTTGTCTTCATGGCGTTACATAAGGCATCTTTATCTCTGTGGAAACCTCTTTTCTGGAATATTCCCCACTGGAATATCCACTCTCAGGCGCCTCCACCGGCTCGACCTTTCACACAACAATTTCCACGGCGAAATTCCGATGGCCGAGTTGACTCAGTTGCCTTACTTGTTGACTCTCCGTCTCGATTCCAACTCGTTCACTGGGCCTCTCAACTCAATTGCCTCATTTTCTTCTATTTTAGACTTTAACGTTTCGGATAACAACCTCTCCGGAGAGATTCCTGCGTGGATGTCTCGTTTCCCAGCCTCTTCCTTCAAAGGAAACAAGAACCTCTGTGGCCAGCCTCTGCCGTCCGATTGTTTCAATCGAACGGCTCTCCCCGCGTCCTTGAAACCAAAGATTCATCATTCCAAAAGCAAGAGGTTAAGCGATGGGGTGGTGCTTATGATCATCGCCGTCGACGCAGTGGCGGTTGTGGCAGCGCTGGCAACCATCACATGGTGTTGCTACAGGTATAAGTGGTTCTCTAGTGGAACCCACAACGAAGTTTTGGAAACAAAAAGTGGCTCCAAACTGCAAAGGCGAAGCGGGTCCAGAGAGCGAGAGGTAGAGGCGGAGGAAATGGTGGTATTCGAAGGGTGCAAGGGTTTTAGAAAAGTGGGTGATTTGTTGAAATCTTCGGCTGAGTTGTTAGGGAAAGGGACTGTGGGGACCACTTATAAGGTGGTTATGGACGGCGGCAATGTGGTGGTAGTGAAAAGGGTACGCCAGAGGAGGAGGAGGAGGAGGGATATTGACGGGTGGTTGAGAGTAATTGGTGGGTTGAGGCATGCTAATATTGTGAGCCTCATAGCATATTATAATTCCAAGGATGAGCTGCTTTTGGTTTATGATTTTTTACCAAATGGAAGCTTGCATTGTCTCTTGCATGGTCAGTAGTTTGGTCGCATTGCAGTTGCATTTACTGTTTTAGTAAGTTTGTAAGGTTTTGTCTGTAATAAATTTCCTTTTGTCTTAAATTTGTTTTGCAGGAAATAGGGGACCAGGAAGGACGCCACTTAGTTGGAGTACGAGGTTAACGCTGGCTTCAGGGGCTGCTCAAGGACTAGCCTTTATCCATGGTTACAACAAAGCCAAAATCTTTCATGGACACCTTGCATCATCAAACATCATAGTTGATCGACAGGGGAATGCCTGCATTTCCGATTGTGGTCTTCACCAAGTTTTGCATGCCCCATCTTTATCGAACGATGATTACAATGCCCCGGAGCTCATGCTCAGCAATGGTGAAGACGGTAGCCTTAGAAAGTATACGCAAAAATGTGATGTTTATAGCTTCGGGGTGATCTTGTTGGAGATATTGTCGGGGAAAATGGTGAGTGCCGAAAGCGGGATGAGTTTGGTGAAATGGGTTCAAAGCGTTGGAAAAGAAGAGTGGGCGTGGGAGGTGTTTGATTTCGAGATGTTAGGGGACAAGGAGATGGAAGAAGAGATGGTGGGTCTAATGCAAGTAGCGTTGCTTTGCGTGGCTACATTGCCCAAAGATCGTCCCAAGATGAGCATGGTGCATCGGATGATCGAAGACATTAGAATTAAAGGTGCAAGAAATGGTGGAACAATTAGTATTTTGAATGATTTTTCCTCTGATTCTTCCCCTGCTGAATCAGAAAGAACTATTAGCTTCAAATAGGTAATAAAAGCAGCATATAGCATTAATTAAGGTACTCTTTTTGTATGTTGTTGGGTGAAGGTTGTGATAATATTTGCTTCGTGTTATTTTGCACTGTGAGATTACAAGCATTTGATTGAACGTAATTTAATGTGGTTTGATATGAATATGATATACAACTGCTTTTTGAACTTTTCAATGGAATGATTTTGATTGAGCTGAAATTACTAATTTTCAACCTCAAGAGAAACAGGAAGCAGCATGGGGGACACAAGATGGTAAGGTGCTACTCATTGCTGAGGCAGGAGGTGGTGGGGCAATCATGGAGGAACAAGAAATCTAAAATCAGATGATTGAAAACATGGAGGAGGGGTCGATCAAATCTTGGCTTGCCCCATCAATCCCTCATCCATTACCCAAAAAGAGTTAAAAAAAAAAAAAAAAGAAGTAATTCCCAAACTTTTTAACATAAAGAAAATGATATTGTTGACTTGTTTATGAACTTTGCCAGGAGACACCAGAGGGACATTGCAGGGACCGTTCTGAAATCCTTAAATATTGTTGAAAGGTAGACAGCTGACTCGAGAAAAAATGTGAACTTGTTAAAATAGTTTGAAAAATAAATACAGAATGAAATATTGCAGTTTTTCACATGGTCTTGTCGCCTTCTGGCATGCCGGGAAAGCCATATTTTACCCAATCCAGGCGGTGCCTATGGGCTAGCTTTGGGGTCCAGTGACTCCCCATTCATCATCTGGCAGAGAGAAATATAGATTTTGCTTTATTTCAACACTGACTTCAACTTTCCCCCGTTCCTAAGAATAAGATAATGATTCCTGTTTATATTCAAATGTTAACATACGTAATTTATTTTTTTATTATTAGATTATGATTTCTTCTGAATTTGGAAGGAGGACTATAAGGACTACAAAGTGATCTAAACAGCGTTGGTTGCGGATTTTCGAACTCATCTATCCCTTCCCATTTGCGAGAGTAAACATCATGATTCAGCTCATGTTGGACTGATACAAGTTTGTCACTGACATAAAAACCATGTTTCGGATTGTCAATGTGAAGCAGCAGTAAAATGAGAAACAATGCCTCATTTATTTAGAATTGCATAAAGTAAATGGATACACCAGCCCTTTACCTAAACAAAAACCTGCCAAACTAATTATGCCAAACGTGGCAAGCTTTTACAAAGCATATCCCTTCAATTGTAGGTAAAATTGAAGGGATTCCTTCAGTTGTTAGCATATAGATTTCATTAGTTTTAAATAAAAATCGATTCATATTTTTGAATAAAAATGCGTATACCTAATAAATATTTTTGAATTAAATAATTGGGTGCATTAAGAAAATTTTACCTAAAAGGGTTTTTTTTTTGTCTTTAATCCTAAGATGGACTATAACTATTTTTAACTAAGTCCATTGATATTGTATTTTTTAGTGCTTTTAATCATATTGGACTGATATGGAATGGTCCAAATTTCATGTGAGATCATATGTTCCCAAGTAAAGAAGGGAATAGCCAAACATGCTAAACTTTAATCAAATGGATACTTGTTTGGTTACAGCTGTTTAAAGAGTCAAGCCAAGCATTATTTTAGTATGGACGGAGGGAATAGCTTGAGATCCCTTTTGTTTTTCATTGATTCTACTGGCCATTTAGAGGTCCCAATTCCCAATCCAACAGCCTCACATCTCTCCAATGTTAACCACTGCTCGCAGATGTGATATGTCTGCGAGGTTAAGGGTTGGGTCTGGGTCCTCTCGGCTAGGCTTAAGAGAGTGGAGTCAAAGTTCAAGCACTAAAAAATTCAAGTTCAAACTTGATTTGAAACTTAAAACATGAAATTCGGTTCAAACTTAATTGAGTTTCTTTTTAAAGTTGAAATTCGATTTGGAACAAAAATCGAATTACTTTGATCATTTTCCAAGGGAAAATTAGGTTTGAATCTGATGAGTGGTAAGGATATGCAATCTACCCGGTAAAAACTAAAACTAACAGCATCATGAAGAGAGAAATGCAGCAGAAACCCCAATCAGAGAAGAGTCTGGAAAAGTAACACATTCAAATTTCAAATTGCCTTAAAAACCATCAGAAGTTAACATCCATACAAAACAGCAAACACTGAGAAAGGGCCATAGCCTCATACAACTACACTATCAAAAGAAATGACTAAATTAAATGCAATATTTTACATCCAACTAATTCCCTTATTGCACTCTTATCAGCCTACAGGAATCACTATGCATTGCCAAGACCTAATCATTAAAACATAAGCTGATTCATAAACACGCAGCTCAACTAGAAATAATTGAAGCCTCCAAGCAATGACAAGAAAGATGATTAGTCTTCCGTTGAAACCTAGGATAACCACCCTCAGGTATCAATCGATATGAAGTTATTATATCCAATTCATGGCAGGACAAATAACTCCAGCAACAAAACTTAAGAGAGCTTCATATTTTCAATCTCACCCATGAGTGTTAACTGCTTCCCAGACTAAGTTCTTTGGAATTGGGTTGGTTAGGTCCCTAGCTTGCAAGGCTGCTGATCGAAGAGTCTGAATTGTCATTGCATTAGCTTTGCAAAATGAGGCACTATTGTATTGTAAGTTGTGTTTCTTGCATAGCTCCTTAACGAATGGGGAAATTTTCCTGAGATGGCACCGGGGCAACCTTGGAAACAAATGGTGCTCAATCTGGAACTGCAAACCACCATGAAACCAATCCATCGAAGATGAGCACAATATGTTAAGTGTCCCATCAGTCTGCTTCTCGAACCAGTCGTTTCCACTGGGTGGTCCAACATAAACACTCGATGAGAAATGGTTTAAACAGAACTGAACATGCTGAATTCCAGTTACAGCAAAACTAGCAACCACAAACATCAGTCTCTCACCCCAATTAGGTAAGCAAGAAACAAGTAATGGATACCAAGTCCAAAAAACAAGAAGCCCCAAAATCTCATGACCCCTATTTGGTACCTTCCTCTTAGATAACAACAATAAGAAGGATTGTGCAAACAGATTGATCCTAGCAAAGCACATTACAGGATAAAATGTCCAATGCTGGTAACTAATCAAGAACCTAGTAACAGAATCAAAATTCATCTTCCTTTCGTAGAAATAAGATGTAAGTGACTTAAAGAGCTTTGAAGATACCGCGAACAATGGCATGTGTTGAAGATCTGGATCGAAATCAAGGCTATTACAAGCAATGTGATGAGCATTGTGGTTCCATTTCCACCAGGCAATACTGATCCCTGCAAGGCAATTCCCGGTAAGGATCTGAGCAAATCTATTGAATTTTCTGCTAGACATAACCTGGTAATGCCCAGAATCATGTCCAATCCACCCGCTCTGTATCCACAAGAAGCCCATTAACCCACCAGAACAAAGATGCACCCAAGCGCTGTTACAGCACAAAACACCATAGATACTGACACAAAACATCAATGCTATGAAGAAAAGTGAAATGCAAGCCCCATGTCCTTTCTTTTTAAAAAGTCCCATCTTTGAAAACTCAGCCGCAAGTTTCCTGTAGTCTTTGGATACCTCAGAGACAGTGTAATCTTTGAGATAGTAGCCGGTAAAGAACCTGTCAAGATATTGCCAAGCTAAACCTGGATGATAGGCTACAAACGCATCAGTGGCATCTTGGCCAGCCAGGTTTAGCAATGGAAGTGACCCTCCAGGGTGGTCGTGACTCCATTCGGTGACATCATAGATCTTGCCCTTTATAGATATCCACAGATCTCCTGGTTTTTTGTGGCTTTCCAGATCTGTTTGGTAAATGTACCTCCTTGACTCTTCCATTGATGCAACGAATTGAATAACCAAAGAAAGGATCTGAATTCTACTGTTTCTCTCCCTTTCCCAGGATAGAAAAAGGAAGAGGGTTTTTAGTTGTCAAACTGAAATGATTATGGCATGAAAAAAAAAGAAAGAGCTCTTAGCTTTATGTCTGGTTCTTGCTTGGCTTTGCTTTTGCCTTTGCCATTAGGGGATGTGATGGAGAAATTGACAATGGTGATATCAATTCATGAGAAAATGGAAGGTGGAGATTAACCAGACAAGGAAATTGAAGAAGCGCCGCACAATAATTTACGAGAAAAATATTTCATCTCTAGTCCTGTTCGGTTGATTTCCAGCAAGTTAGGTTTAAATCCTTTTAATTTTAAGTTAATTGTATTAAGGTTATTATGAATTTAGATTATTTTTTTTGGATTAATCAATTTGAATTAATTAAAGTTAATATTTAAATTAATCACATTTGATTGTTTTATATTTTAATCATTTTAAATATCTATTTAAGTTATTTTTGATTCAGATTATTTTAATTTTAAATTATTTTAAATTCAAGTTAATTATTTTTAAATTATTATCTTTTTTCCTTTATCAAATGAGATTAAATCAATTGAAATTCGTATAAATTGATCGAACTTTTTTAATTTATGTCAAAATATATGTCTATTAATTTGCCTAATAAAATATAAATTTCACAAATTTGTTAGCAGATTTTTTTGATACATAATTAAAAATATACAAAAAATTCATTTTAAAAAAGAAATTGTAAAAGAAAAAACTTATAATTTACGGATGATTAAATTTAAGTTTTAAGAAATGATCGTAAATTTAAAATTAAAATATCAATATTCGCAATCTTCTTTTTTATTTTAAATTAAGACTTTTTTGAATTAAAAAAATTATAATTTAAACAATTAAAGAAAAAAAAACTGATAAAAGCAAAGGTTGGAAACTAAAAAGTGAGAAGAAAATGAAACTTTTCCTCCCTATGTTTTATTTGTTTTTTCAAATTTCAATATATGGAATTTGATTTTGAGTTTTAGCATTAAATTGAAATTTGTATGTCCATTTTAATAATATTATTATTTTTTGTTTGTCCTTTTCTTTAAAAAATAAAAAATGGTAAAGTTTGAATTGTAATCAGAAAAAAAGATATTAATATATTGCCTAAACAAAACTGAAAATTAATTATGGGCCTTTTATTTTTTTAAAAGGCATTAATTAATTAATTAATTATATTTGATGTTATTGGGGATTTACTTGGCTGGCTAATTACAAATTCTGAAATTGTAATAAACTGTTTCATTTATTAATTATTGAAAATTGATTTGTTAAGGTTTTGTTGTTCATATTCTTTTGTTATTTATATTTTTGTTTCAGTTATCTTTGTCTGTTGCTTTTCATTTTTTTTCTTTTTAATAGTAAAAGCAGTACCCAAAAGCAATCTTAAATAATATATATTTGAATTTTGATGTTTATTAACATACGCAAATGTCAATGTTAATTTCAACCATTATTATTATTCTTAACGATTCATATATTTATATCATATTCGTTTATTTTATCATATCATAATTATATTTAAAGTTTTTTTATTCATATCAATTTTGATATATTTATCATTCATATTAAATAGATTTTGAAAATGTATTCGTACCGTATCATGTCATGATCGTGTTTAAAGTTTTTTACATTCATATCAATTTTGATACATTTATAATTTATATTATATAGATTTTGATAATGTAATCTTACTGTTTTATGTTATTTTTTTATTTTATACATATTATATTTATATAATTATATTAAATATTATCAAAATCTAATTATAACGTTAAGTCATGAAAATATATGTATTGAATGGCAGCCGAAGGAAATAGTTTGGATCGTTGGATTAAATGGGAAAAAAAACAAGATTGTTAGGTGCATAAAAATTAAAATATGCCACTGCCACCTGCATCTGCTAATAATAATTATAATATCTGTATCTTGTGTGTGTAATACTGCTGTCTTGATAAAACTTTATTAAAACTTTCACCCTATGATATGTCTAAACGAAACTGTTACAGCTTGGAGTTACTTGTATTGTCTTAATAAATTTGATATAAATTAGATTGAATTTGAGATATATTTTTGTAATTTGAATTAATTTAATTGATTTAAGTTATTATTTAATTAATAAAAATATTTTTATTTAAATTTAATTATAAAAATATATAAATATTAATATAAAAATTTTTAAATATTTTAATAAATTTCGAGTAATAAGAACAAGCTTTCCAAATTGATGAAATTAAACTTGAAGTTGGTCTAGCTCAGTCAGTCCACGAGCACAAGATCAGTCACAAAATATTTGATTGAAAAAAGGGCCTAAACCAGGTCTAATTCAGATTCACAATTCCAAGCCCGTAAAGCCCACTTAGATAGGCCTGTTCCGCTGTTCCCTAACCAGAACAAGCGAGAAATTCCAACCAAAAAAGGAAAAAAAAAAAAAAGGGAATCTGGTTCTCTTCGTATCATTGCATGATTGCTTCTCGCACTGTAAACTTGAAAAAAGATTGTATATTTGCTTTCTGAAATCTGTTTGGGTTTTGATTATTACATCTGTAAATCCAAGGCAAAGGGGAGAAGAAAGAAAAAGCTTGAAGAAATGGCAGAGAAACCTCAACCAGTGAAAGTACAATATTGTCCGATATGTTCTCTTCCGGCAGAGTACTGTGAATTCGGCCCTGATTTCGAAAAGTGTAAGCCTTGGTTGATCAACAACGCCCCTGAGCTTTACCCACATCTTCTAAAAGGTTTTATTCCTTTCCTGTTAAGTATTATTTAGTGTAGACATCTGCATGCTTGTTTTCTTTAATCCCATGTCTTTCTGTTTGTTTGCCGATGAAACTGACAATTAAGGAGACAAAGTTTTGTTTTTTTTTTTTTTTGGGCTTTTGTTTTTTTTGGGGGGGGGGTGGTGTTTTGAATTTGGTTTCTTTGGATTCTTTTTATATAGATTGATCACTGATTTGAAAATTCTTTGATTTTTCCTATTATATGTATATATATTGTTTCTCAATGTCTGATTTTAATGCCCTGTTACTCAGTTCTTTAATCTTAATCTGAAGGAAAAATTGGAAGAAAGGGAATTTTTTGTTGTTTGTTTTTTTGAATTTGAGTTTCTTGTGGTTTTAAGTATTGAAAGTTAAAGTACGTTAACGAACTTCACTTTGATGATTGTTTTTGGTTTTCAGAGGCTGATGAAAAGGAGGCTGATAAGGTTTCTGAACAGCTTCAATCAGTTGGTATTTCCTTTGCTGCTGATGGGGCGGCATCTTCAGCTCCACCAGGTTAACATGACTTCAAATGGAGAATATTTGATCACAAATAATCCCTTAAAGAACTTTGTTCATAGTTTTCCAGGAGGAAAAATGAAAACATTTTCATTCTCATTGATCCATGTCTTTTTATTTTTTATTTTAAAATTTTTCAGGGGATACATCATCGTCATCTAAGCAAGAAGAAGTAAAACGTCTCCCTGGTGGAAAAATAAAGAAGAAAGTTAGGCTCTTTTATTTTTATTTGAAGCTTGTGATCCCCAGTCTGTAAATAATTTTGTCTAAATTAGCTTAGGTAATGTGCAGGGACCGGGGGTTGAATGTTCCAATATTTCATGGAACAAATTCTCCTGGTTCCTTTGCTTTTCATTCTGGTGTTTCTTGTCTAATTGAATGTTGTTGATATGCATGTCATTCGTGTTCTAAATCATGGTAAACTATTTTTGTTATTCAAAGTCATTGCTTGTGGACCTTTACCGACAAGATGCTTATTATGAGGGTGTGAGATTAACATATCTAGTCTTCCTAATTTTACCTTTTTATTTTTTGTCAAATAAAAGGAGAAACAAGAAGTTGTTATTGAAAAGGTTGTACGTAACAGGCGCAAATGTATCACCATTGTGAAAGGATTGGATCTATTCGGTGAGTCAGTTACTGATATGCCTCTGTTGCATTCTCACATTTTGTCTTTTTCATCTCCCTATTAGTTTTTGCCAAAACAAGTTAATTTCCGACGAGGAGGTATCTTTTCAGGAGTTAAGCTTAGTGATGCTTCTAAAAAGCTTGGGAAGAAGTTTGCCACCGGAGCATCAGTTGTTAAGGTGTATAAAAGTCATCTTCACTTGTAGTTTTCTTTCCATTATTGGTTCCCTTTTTTTTATTACAAGCTTTTTAATGATTGATTTCTTTTAGGGGCCAACCGAAAAGGAGCAGATTGATGTTCAAGGGGATATAGCATATGATATTGTGGAATTTATTACAGAGACCTGGCCTACTGTAATTATCTTCAATCATCTTATTTAAATTTCATTCAATAGGAAAAATGCTTCATACGAGAAATATGGAAGCATA
>JBBYHM010000022.1:5392085-5422566 GCA_038381775.1 Adansonia rubrostipa | reverse complement strand
ATAAATTTATACTACAAAATTTAGAAGAATTGAGAAAGATTAATAATTATTTTCAAAAGATAATAATCGTCCCTAAAATTTTGATGAAAAATCATTCATAATAGTCATCTTTTAAAAAATTAGATCTTTAAAAAGTTTTACAATAATATTCGTCTTGAACACTATTAAATGCAAGAAATGATGATTTTTTTATCATTTCTTATCTTATTTTAAACATTTTTATTTTGTAATGCTAGTAACTTTCATATAATTTTGTAATAATTTTAATAAATTTGTATTTCTTTGATAACCATTTATATAATTTCGATATTGTTTGTTACAATTTTATACTAAAATGAAAAATCATCTAACACCTACATATTAAATCGTTCATGTGCAAATAACATTAACTTATTATATCATTCATATTCCAAATATGTGTAGAAATAATGATATAATAAATCAATATATATCTATATATATACTTGTGGCTTGGCTTTACTTGTTTTGAGTCTCACTTATCTGTTTAAACTTTTATCAAATCATATGTTGAAAAAATTAAGGTAGTTGAATATTTTTTTAATTAATTGACATGCCATCCACTCGACCAATTCTTATTGCAAATAAAGAATTATTAACTATGGAGTAATTCTTGAATTAAACATCAGATTTGATAATTGAGTTTTTTTTTTTAAATATAAAAATTTCAAAAAATAAATTCAAATTTTAAATTAATTAATTCACATAATTAATATTTAATAAATTTAAAATTTAAATTCCAAAACATTTGACCATTCTTTAACTTTCTTTATAAGATAAAAAAATTTCAGAAAATTAATTTATATAGTCAAGCAAGTTACAGCTTGCTCAGGTTCAGAGGGTAAAGACATCATTGAAGATTCCTTGCTTGTCCTGACATGATTCCTTGTAAATGCTTGACACTTGTCCCAAGTTCCTAACAAAAAGGAAGTCTTAATTTATGATCTCTGGACAAAGCCATTGGTTCCTTGGAGAGAACATAAGATATATTTGCAGATTTATGTGTTAGGTTATCTTGCAATGTAATGGAATCAAAGTGGAGGACTGTGTTCATCAGACAGAACATATATAAGTTTTCAATTCTACTACTAGAGGAAAAAAAAAAAAAAAAAAACAGCCTTACAGAACAGCCTATCACTTTCAAACCTCCTCAAAGCTGGCTGAATGATATGACGAGCTAGCTTTTACGAATCTTGTCCTCAATTACAACATCGTATTTTTTTTTCTCTAATACCTAGAATCTAGATATATTCTAAAACTTATGTGTTTGTCTTTTTTATCTTTGTTTGGTATCAATTCATTCAATCGACTGCTTCCATAAATGGGTGACATTGACTACACAGATCCAAATGGTAAGTAACTAGCAACTCGGTTTTCAAGTTACCCTTTTCCTTTTCTCATTGCACATGGCAGTTTGAACACAGAATATAATGAATCCACCCCACCCAGATTTCCTCATCGTTTAGACAATTCAGCAATTTGTTTCAGGCAAAGGTCATTTTTTTTTGCATTTTTTGTAGCATCAAATTAATAACCAGGTTATTTTAAAATCCCTATGTGATTCCACACATGTAAGAAATGGGGCAATTTTAGAAGAGTAATGTAAACTCTGGAAGATATCATCTGAGATCAGATGAAGTGTTTTTAGTCCCTTATGTTGTTGCAATGCACCTGGATATCACTGTTACTAGTTTACAGTTTTCTAATGGAAAATAGATGTGTTTAGTTCAATCCTAGTCATTATCTCTTAGATAGGAGTAAGTTATATCAATTTGACCCAGCATTTTAAAACTTAAAAGCAATGAACCTGAGTGATTTGATATCAGATTTAATTTATTTGTTAGTTTGTGAGAATATTTTGTATTGTTTATCAAGGTATAATATTAAATTTTTGGAGACTTAAAGGTTTCATAAACTATAATTTTGGAGACTCTTGGAGTGTTTGATATTCTATTTAGTAGGATATAAATTACTTAAAATCACTTTACCTAGTTTTCTTCCTAGGGTGACTCTTGAAATTGACTTTGGAATTGATGAGATGAAAGAAAACGCCATTGCAGCTACCAATGGGCATAAACAAGAAAACTTCAGCGACCAGCCTGAGACACAAAGCTCATCTGGTGGACAACTGCTTCGGAAAAAAACAGAAACTTCTCTCCTTAATTGAACCAAAAATTTCGTTTTAAACCAGATTTCCAACTAGACCTTAACTGGCAATGAATAATAAAATATTTATCCATATGTTTACTTCTAATTTGAAGTCTCATAATATTAATTGATTATAACTGGTAATGTGCGCATATATGCCAAATGCATCTGAACTCTAGAGTGTTTTTGTTAGTTTAATATTATTTTTTTTGTGAATTTGAATAGATGCAATGCATCGTAGGTTCCAGGATGACCTAGTGAAGGGACTGTCTACATGTTCTCCAGATTTGTTATAATTTTCTTAATTATTAAAAACCACGCATATAGTTAAAAGAAACACTTTTGGTTAGAGTATTCAATTAGACATGTCTCTTTATTGCTAATGCAAGTTGTCAAACTAGATATTTAGCTTATTTTTGAGTTGATTCAGATGTTTATAAAAAAGCCAAGTTGACACTGCAGCTTAGTTGATAAACATGAGGCGAAAATTGCTGATCTCGTCATTAAATATTAATTCCGATTTGTATTTATCCACTTACAAAGTGTGTGCCAACATTGAGTCATTTGCAAATGGCTAAATCTGTTATTTGGATTGTTGGATTCTGTTTTCTGCTGGTTGGCAATGGCAATTTAGTTCAAGGCTCTCGAGGAAATGATAAAAACACGAAGCCTTCTTCGAAAGGGCAGCCTTATAGGACTGCCTACCACTTCCAACCTCTTAAAAATTGGATGAATGGTATGTTTTTCCACAAACTTTTATCTGCAGTAACAGTGCTTGCTGTTTAACAATAGATATTTGCTATAATTTCTCTAATGTTGATTTTTTTTTTCTGTGGTTGACATGTATCTACAAATGGGCACAAAATGCAGATCCCAATGGTAAGATTGTTAATTTCATCTTATTGTACTTTTTATATGATATTCTTGAACCTTCACTTTTTCTTCGTTCCCTTTACTTTCTTGATTAGGTTCATGTTTCGATTATCAGAAAGTTTACTATAAAATCAATGAGTAGCTTTAGAACGTAAAACCTCCATTCCATGTTAGGAAACTTTGAGGATCTGTTATGTGTATGTATATATGTAGAAACTTAAGCTTGTACACGTGAGGTATCTTTTTTTGAGACAACACCGTTAGATTTTCAGGTAAGGTTTTTTTTTTTTTTTTTCCCTGAAAGTTTGTTCTGATACCATTTCCACCTATGACAGGTCCAATGTACTTCAATGGAGTTTACCATCTGTTCTATCAATACAATCCTTTTGCCGCAGTGTGGGGCAACATGACATGGGGTCATTCAGTATCATACGATCTTCTTAATTGGATTAATCTCGAGCATGCACTTCATCCAGTGGATCCTTATGACTTCAATGGTTGCTGGTCTGGTTCAACCACATTCATTTCCAAGGGAAAACCTGCCATTGTCTACACCGGAGTCGATGTTAAAAATCGACAAGTTCAGAATTTGGCACTGCCTGAGAATGTTTCCGACCCTTTCCTTAGAAAATGGGTAAAATCTCCTCATAATCCTCTAATGACCCCCATTAATGGTATTGATCCACAATATTTTAGAGATCCAACAACTGCTTGGAAAGGTCCTGATGGTTTATGGAGAATATTAGTTGGAAACCAGATGAATGGCCATGGAAGCGCACTTCTATACCGAAGCAAAGATTTTATTACTTGGAGTAGAAGTAAAGACCCTCTTCACTCATCCATGAAAACAGATATGTGGGAATGTCCTGATTTCTATCCGGTTGCCATCGATAGCAAAGTTGGAGTTGACACCTCTTCATTAGATAAATCAAACAAGCATGTTCTAAAGGCTAGCTTCAATCAACATGATTACTATGTACTAGGAAAGTACACTCCCAAAGGAGACAAATTTTCAGTTGACATTGATTTTACGAATACTAGTTCGGATTTAAGATACGACAATGGGAAGTTTTACGCTTCGAAGACATTTTTCGACAGTGGTAACACGAGGCGAATATTATGGGGATGGATAAACGAGTCTGACACTAAATTAGATGATATCAAGAAAGGTTGGTCCGGGGTTCAGGTAAATCTAATACCATTCTATTCTTTTCTCCTTTCAACAATTTTAAGTTATGGACTTTGAATTGAAAGGGGATTTAGTTTGTAGATTATAATAATAATACATTGTGCTTCACTTCAGTCATTTCCAAGAAGTATTCTGCTCAGTAAAGATGGTAGGCAATTGATTCAGTGGCCAATCCAAGAGATCGAGAAACTGCGTACCAACAAAGTGAGCTTCCATAACAAGAAGCTTAACGGTGGATCTTTTCTGCAAGTTTCTGGCATTACAGCTTCACAGGTAACTAAATATTTAAATGCAATCATTTATATTTGAAAGAAAAAGTTTTACCACATTTCTTCATCTCACTGCACAGGCTGATGTAGAAGTTTCATTTGAGCTGCCCGACTTAAAAGAAGCTGAAGTAATGAATCCAAGCTGGGTTGATCCTCAACTACTATGTAGCCAGAAGAAAGCATCTGTTAGAGGCAAAGCTGGGCCATTCGGCTTACTGGTTTTAGCTTCCAAAGGCTTGAAAGAGCAAACTGCGATTTTCTTCCGCATATTTAGAAATCATGACAAATATGTTGTGCTCATGTGTAGTGATCAGAGCAGGTTTAATTAGTTACTAGCCCAAGATTCCTTTTGCTTGACTTGTTTGAGTTCCCCCCTGCATTAATAAATTATGGATTTGATTTAACACAATACAAATTTTTAACAGGTCTTCTTTGAGAGAAGGGCTTGACAAAACAAGCTATGGAGCCTTCATTAACATAGACCCTCGTCTCGAACAGATTTCTTTGAGAACTTTGGTATGCTGCTTAGCAATTGACTTATACCGATAACTTATCCATTGATTTTAAACGATTCAATATTTCATGTTTACAGATTGATCATTCCATTGTTGAGAGCTTTGGTGGGAAAGGGAGAACTTGCATCACTACTAGAGTTTACCCAAAGTTGGCAATCGATAAGCAAGCATATCTGTATGCTTTCAATAATGGCACTTTGGATGTCAATATTTCAAGTCTCAACGCGTGGAGTTTGAAGAAAGCTCAACTAGTTTCTGCAACAAAATGAAGCAAGTCACACATCAACTGTAAAAAAAAATAAATAAATAAAGAAATGCATCCATGGCATTTTACCGACACTGTTCTTCTGTCATTTCAACCCTAATTGCATTCCCTAACCAGCAAAGCCTAGCTTTTGGATATGGAGGACTTGATGACAAAACCTTCATTTAAATGAACTTCCTGTTTATCTGTCTTTCCCCCTTTATGCGGATCTTTGATCTTTTCTTAGAATAAAATTGTCATATTCTCTTCTTATAACAACTTAATTACTCCAAACAATGCAAAATGCTTTCTAAGAAGTAAGAATATAGCAAAAATATATCAGTGATTAAATGCCGCTTAACTTATAATTTTCATTTCCAAACTGTTGAAAAATCATCTTTGAGGAATCATGCCTCAAATTTCCATCACGTTCGAGATGCTTAGCACGAATTTCGACCTTTTTTTTCTTTCATTGGTAAAATTGCCAGAAAACGTTTTTCAAGATACTGATTTCTAGATCATATCATAAGTCACTCAACTGTTTAATGACAAATCTAAAGACTTAAGAGATAAAAACTCATTTAAAAGTTGAAAATGCTACCATTTGGATAGAGAGATAATATAAAGAAATCCCACCAGAAGAGGCAGCACTTTCTGCATCACGTGTTTTCTTGTTAAGTATTTAATACTTTATTTTATTTATTTATTTATTTATTTTTTTATAGAAACTATGCAAATATTCAAATGGACAAGTTGCATAAATAAAGACTATTAAATTCATTAAACTTCTCTCCATTGCTGTGCAGTTTTGTAACAACCGGCATTGTTTCCATTTTCATTTGTGAAATTTAAATTGACCCTCCAATACAACAGGAAAAATTGGGGGAAAGAGAAGAACCGAAAGATGATTCGACCTGACCTTAAAAAACTTTATCCAGTTCTTTTTATCTTGATAGGAAGTTTATAGCAAACCATTGAATCACTGATGATTGACCTGAAGCTGAAAGTTAGAATGGATATATCTGTTGTTTTGGTCATTTGCTGCTGTTTTTTGTTGTTCGGAAACGGTGTTCGATCTCATAGAGATGACAAAAAGCTTCAATCTCTTTCAAGGGAGCAGTCTTACAGGACTGCTTACCACTTCCAGCCTCCCAAAAACTGGATGAATGGTTTGTTTCACAGACTTAATTTGTGTTCCATACAACTCTATTTTACAGTCTAATTACATTGAATTGGCTTTATCTCCAGTTTTATAGAGTTGATTTTCCCTTTTTTGGTGTGTTTTGACATGTAATCCTCAAATGGGCACCTACGGCAAAGCAGATCCTAATGGTAAGCCATTCTGTTTCTCCTTGTTAAGCACTTCATATGTTATTTTCTTGATTAGATCTATGTTTTGATTATTGGAAAGCTAAAGTAAATTTCAGATATTCCTGAAGTTCTTCATAGGAACAAACAAAGTCCCATCAGTTAACACCTCTCAAATTTCAGATTATTGTTATTGTTTAATTACCATAAGAGTGTTATTAATTTAGGAACAGGAGAATGTACTCTCGGTAAATTTTACAATTCTTCTAAAAGTGGTCCATCTACCACAGGTCCAATGTACTACAAGGGAATTTACCATCTATTCTATCAATATAATCCTTATGCTGCAGTGTGGGGCAATATATCATGGGCTCATTCAATATCATATGATCTTGTCAACTGGATTCATCTTGATCATGCACTTTCACCGGAGGATCATTTTGATATCAATGGTTGCTGGTCAGGCTCAACCACATTCATTTCGGGGGAAAAACCTGTCATTTTATACACAGGGAGTGATACCATGAATCGCCAAATTCAAAATTTGGCTGAGCCAAAGAATCTATCAGATCCTTTCCTGAAGGAATGGGTAAAATCAGCTCATAATCCTGTAATGGCCCCGGTTGATGGTATTGACGCGCAGAACTTCAGGGATCCAACAACTGCTTGGCAAGGTCCTGATGGCTTATGGAGAGTCCTGGTCGGAAACCAAATGGATGGCCATGGAAGGGCACTTTTGTATCGAAGTCAAGATTTTGTTACTTGGACTAGAAGTAAAGATCCTCTTCACTTGTCCACAAGAACCGGCATGTGGGAATGTCCTGATTTCTATCCAGTTTCCATTAGCGGAAAATATGGAGTTGACACCTCCTCGCTTGACAAATTCACAAAACATGTTCTCAAGGCAAGCTTCAACAGCCAAGATCACTACATACTAGGAAATTACACGCCCATGACAGATAACTTTTCAGTTGACACTGATTTCATGGACAGCGGTTCAGATTTACGATATGATTATGGTAATTTTTATGCTTCTAAGACATTTTTCGACAGCGCCAAAAAGAGGCGGATCTTGTGGGGCTGGATATTAGAGTCTGACAATACAACAGATGACATCAAGAAAGGTTGGTCTGGTCTTCAGGTAAAATTACCGTTAATCCTAGTATTCTGTTGTATCCGACAATATAGTTAAAATACGACTGTTTGAAAAATAATATGATCAAAGGAGAGTCTTCTAGTCTGGTACTGCCATTTACAAATAACAGATATGGTGGCACTGACTGATGTTAAATCTGCATTCCTGCTGATAAGCACTGTGAATCTTTTGCAAAATCATGGACATTGTCATGGTTTAATTCGAAGATTCTAAGTTTCTAACAGAACTGAATGTTTGTTTTTAGTCGTTTCCTAGAAGCATTCTACTCAGTAAAACTGGTAAGCAATTAATTCAATGGCCAGTGGAAGAGATTGAGGTGCTGCGTGCTGAAAGTGTCAGCTACCAGAACAACGAACTTAAGGGCGGATCTGTATTTGAAGTCTCAGGCATTACAGCTTCACAGGTATTGCTTTCATTTTTTAATTCTGCTTTAATGTTCAAGAATCATTCACTGATGAAAGAATAATTTACTACATTCCTTCATACTAAAGGCCGATGTGGAAGTTTCATTTGATTTATCCAACTTAAAGGAGGCTGAATCAATGGATCCGAGTTGGGTTGATCCTCAACTGCTGTGTAGTCGAAAGACAGCATCGTTTAGAGGCAATGTAGGACCATTTGGAATCTTGGTTCTAGCTTCCAAAGATTTGACAGAGCAAACCGCAATCTTCTTTCGCGTCTTTAGAAGTAATGACAAGTATGTTGTGCTCATGTGCAGTGATCAGAGCAGGTTAGCTCCCTGAACATGATTCTTTTTGGGTTGCGTAACTTCCTTCTAGATTGAGTTTTGGCTCATTTAAAACAGGTCATCTCTAAGGGAAGGACTCAACAAAGCCATCTATGGAACTTTCATCGACATAGACCCTCTTCACGAGATGATTTCTCTTAGAAGTCTAGTATGTTACATTTGATTCAAGTTTGAAAAAAAAAATGAATATTTGTTCCTAAATCTAGAACATTTCAGAGTTTTCAAGAATCGCAACTTTCCCTAGCCTTATGCTTTCGGATTCACAAATTGCAGATCGATCATTCCATTGTCGAGAGCTTTGGGGGGGAAGGAAAAGCTTGCATAACTGCCAGAGTTTATCCCAAGCTGGCCATTGACAACCAAGCCTACCTATATGCATTCAACAATGGCAGTTTCGATGTCAGCATATCAACCCTCAATGCCTGGAGTATGAAGAAAGCTCAAATAGTTTCTTCCACTAAAAGAAGAAAGCCACATCTCAACTGAAACAAAACAGAAAAAAATTATTCAGCCATATTATTTTTAACTATTTACATATCATTCTTCTTTCTTCGGCAATTTCCAGTACTCACCCTTTCATCAAATAGTAGCCAGAGGGTTGAAACTGTTGATGCCTTCATAATGAAACCTTCGAATTATTTCATCTCCTTTTCCACCTTTTTTTATAAGCAGAATTTTCCTAGTTATGAGTAATCATCAATTGCCTATAACAGAAGCAAAAGACTACTGCAAATGGAGCACCATTTACAGCCCAAAGAAGGCACCATCCTCTGCATTTCTTTTTTCAAACTATTTGCAAAGTACTCTCTAACGCAAGCAGTTACATGGTTACCACTGCAATTCCATTTGACACTGTTGTTAATGCTTGCTTTTTTGCGATTGTACAAAGCATCTTTTCAATCTATTTATTGTACAATCACCTTTTTTCACGGCTAAAAATGTCCACATATTTTGGTACAATAAAATGGCAAGCTCATTTCTTTCAGTTTCTAACATGAAAACATGCATCCACGCCTCTTCTTTCTTTAGTAGGAACCTACATTTTTAGTACTAAATTTGGTAATGCATCTAATCTTAACATTTATAATATATATATATATATATATAATACATACCCCCTTTATTTAGTTTCAAATGCATCTAATCTTAAAAGGGATAAAATATTATCCATCTAAATTCTTTTTAAATTCGTAATTTTTAAAATTTTATTTAATATATATATCGAAAGAATTTATTCAAATCAATATGTATATTATATGAGTTAATATTCAATTAACCTCGAGAACAAAATCATCGTATACATACAAACTGCTTTGTGGCACATAAATTAATTATAACTAACACTAAAGAATCTAATATTCCTATGTTTTCATTTTTTAGAACTTTTGAATGTACATTTAAATCTTACTTTTTTGATTAAGCTAAAAGCCATTGCAAAATATAAATGTGCTGCGTTTAAAAGTCAAAGACAAAATTAAGAATACGCAGTTCTTCAGATTAGATCATAAATGGGAGGATTAAGGTAACACTTGGCAAAAGCTAAATGGCTGGTTGAACCTTACAATAACACTAATTAGTTAATCATAGTCTCAATTCCCAAAACTGAGAAATACAAAAACTCTGATCAAACAATTTTATTTGGAAATGAACCGCGTATGACAAATTTCGTTATTTTGCCCTTTTGGGGCACTGGTAGAAGAGGAAAGAACATTCGCAAAGCTAAAACAATAGAAGCCCCAAAAGATAGCTAGCAAGGAGAGAGGCATATAAAACTCTGTTCTGTAGAAAACAAAACAGAGCAATTAATATGATCCCATTAATAGGCAATGCTATAATCTTTTTAGCCGAAAATTATTTTCCCATCGTTTAAACACAGTAGAAGAAAAAGGGTTTCCTTTTTTATTTTTTTTTTTCATTCTTTGAAGCCAAGCAATTTTGGGTCTTTGAAGTTATGAGCAAAGAAGAAGACGATGAATTAGACAACAGGGGAGGGTTAAAACCAACGCCAGGGCCGTACAAATGGCTGGCGAGCTTCCCACGTGATCTGATGGCTGGAGCGGTGATGGGTGGTGTGGTGCATACGATCGTGGCACCAATTGAGAGGGCAAAGTTGTTGCTTCAAACCCAAGAGAGCAATTTGGCTATTGTAGCTGGTGGCAGAAGGAGATTCAAAGGGATGCTTGATTGTATCTTCCGTACGGTTAGAGAAGAAGGCATTCTTTCTTTATGGAGAGGCAATGGGAGCAGTGTTCTCAGATATTACCCTTCTGTTGCTCTTAATTTCTCCCTCAAGGTAATAAACTTTGCAAATTCGTCTTCTTTCCTTTTTTTCTCCTGGTTCTTGGTATGAACTGAAATGAAACGTGTGATTTCCTTTTCTGGATATTTAGAGTGAATTAATGGGGTTGTATGGTTGTTTTAGTCTTGGGAGAAATTATTCGGAGATGGGCTGTTGAATGTTCGGGGTTTTGGGAGGATATGTTCCGTGCACATGAAATGAATGATAAAATGTTTATTCGAGATGAACTGTTATTCTTATTACATGTGATGTTGGAATACTAGTTGTGTAATTTTTCGGATGTGCTATGTTTGAATGTAATTAATGTGGTTCAATGCTCCTGATAAAAAGCGTGCATCTATTGAAGTTCATATTAAAGGGAAAGAGACCTTATTAAAGCTGCTAATTGCAACATTCTTGGATAGAGTTGAGGACGAAAGAATTCTATGACCTGTGATAGTAAGCTAATCTTCAAGTTGAATTTCAGTTGGCCTACTTCTATTACATAAGGGACGCAGGTTCTTTATTTATTTATTTTTCCCCTTTTCCCGTTACACCTCGTCCTTGGAAAATGTCTTCATTTGAGTTTTCTTCACTTGTTTTTTTGGTCTGCAAGTCCAGTCCTTTTGTGTCCCGTTATGGCATTAGCTCCAATAAGCCCTGCAAGTGAACTGCAAATCCTTAGGCATGCATTAACTTAATTGACATTTTTAGTCCTGTGCATCTTATAGTCTCATTCCTATTGCCCAACATTATCTAAACTGCCATAGGTGCTTTCCAGCTAATATTCAGTTTTCCCTGAAGATCAGGCTTTTTGTTTTTGGCATATAAGGATTTTTGGCTTTAATCCATCAAAATAGAGTATTTATAATGGAAAGTACAGGCTTCGTTTGGAATAGAGGATCAGTTGTAGAACAGTGCTATGAAGTGAGCAATTTTATCTTGTTTTAATTTATCTTAGAGAATGGGGAAATTGAGAGTGACTCACTCATAAGATCTAGGTAGGTTTTGGATGTAACAGGAAATGCATCGGGAATCATATCTGATCATAAATTCATCAGAAATTTAAATGAACATGTTACACGATAGCAGTCAAACTAGCAAGGCTATATTGGTTTCAATGTTGGCCTTTAGGTATCAATTTATGCAAACGTGGCTGAGATGAGAATATGCTCTGTGTATATAATGGATGAGACAATTAGGAATGTAAGTATAAGGGAAGAGAGAGGATATGTACCCATTGAGGTCAAAATGAGGTCATCTTATATAAGGTCCATTGTAAGGAGGAGAAATACAAATTTACATTAGAAGATGTTCTGATGGAGAATCTAACTTCAGTGTCAAGAGAAATAGATGAAGTTTAAAGAGGACCGGGATGGAAACCATAATAACAGACCTTGTTACTAAGTTTGCAAAGATGTAATCCTGAATAGAGCACAACGATGAGCTATATCCATGTTGCCTAATCAAGTATGGTCCAAAGCTTCTTCATGGTTGAGAATGTTCAAGCTTCTAGCAACCTTCCGCGAAATAGTGTAAATTGCTGGAATCACAGTTTTGGCAGAAAATGGATGGAATATTATTTATGATTAGGCGGTATGCAGATTATCATGAAAAAGTATGTGGGGTATAATATGCCTTTATACCTGGTAGTGCAATAGAGAGTTGCCCTTCAGTGCCATGGCAGGTGAAGAGGGTATTAACCAGCAAGTTTAATTTAGCACAAAGAGCCTTTGTACAGATTATTCAGCTACTCTTAATATGGTAGTGGTGCTTTGGCTTGTCATCTGATAAAGGAATATATAATAAAGCATGTGACTGAGATCTGAATGTAATCTTAAGAGATAAAGCTTTCTGAAATTCAAAATTATTCATCATTATTCCTATTCCACCTAGAAAGATGTACATATGTTAGCAGTAACCTGCAGATATTTCACAATGAAACTTAGTTGATTTGTTTTTGTGTATACTATTAAAAGAATCAGTCGTAGTGCTATTGATTATAAGGTTGTAGGAATAAAATGAAAAGTTGCCATCAATTAGAAATAAGCTGAACTCATTTTTTTCTCTATGTGTATGCGCACGCGAGTGTACAGTTTGCCTATATCTTTTTTTTTTAGGTGAGGCACAATTAACCAAATTTGATCTCAAACGTAATCATGATGTTGGAATTATAGAGACTGTAAAGGTAAAAAGTTAGTAAATATATGGCCCTGCTTGGTGGGACGACAACTCTTGTTGTAAGAATAACTATAGTGTTTCTTCTGGGAAGGACATCAGGAATAGGTGAGATGAATTTGCCCAGCATATTGCAAATTAGCCATCAGTAAAAGGTTCATTGAAATCACTTGATAAATGCAATTAGACAAGTTGATGACAGTATTTGATTTAAGATAAAATTTACTTGATAATAAGCAAGCTTGAATATAAACTACAAGATCTCAGGTTTGAATCTTGGGGATGGAAGGTTTAGGATTCATGAGATGGTAGAGAGTTATCTGCCTTTATGTATAGCTCAAGGTCTAATGAAGGAAAAAAATAAATAAATAAATAAAGAGTAGCCTTCAAAATCAGTGCCTCAAAAATAAAAATATATTTCTTTTTTCTTAAGGTTTATAATAGAACTTTGAGTAAACTTGCATCTCGGTGTGGTTATCTTTTAAATTACCTTGCATCGCTTGATGCAGGATCTGTATAAAAACATATTAAGAAACAGCTGTGTTCAAGATGATCATGCATTCTCTGGAGCATCTGCAAACTTTATTGCTGGAGCTGCTGCTGGTTGCACAACATTGATCTTAATATACCCACTTGACATTGCTCACACCCGCCTTGCTGCAGACATTGGGAGAAGCGATATTCGTCAATTCAGAGGTATCTACCATTTCCTAAGCACCATACACAAAAAAGACGGCATTCGGGGAGTTTACAGGGGCCTTCCTGCCTCTCTACAAGGGATGATTGTTCATCGGGGACTGTATTTTGGAGGATTTGATACAATAAAGGAAATTTTGTCAGAAGAATCGAAAACTGAATTGGCATTATGGAAACGTTGGGTGGTGGCCCAGGCTGTGACGACATCTGCTGGATTGTTGTCATATCCACTAGATACAGTTCGGAGGAGGATGATGATGCAATCTGGCTTGGAACAGCCAATGTACCGTAGCACACTGGACTGCTGGAGGACGATTTATAAGACAGAGGGGGTGACTTCTTTTTACCGTGGAGCGCTGTCTAATATCTTTAGGAGCACTGGTGCTGCAGCCATCTTGGTTCTCTATGATGAGGTCAAGAAGTTCATGAATTGGGGTGGATTGTAGTTGGCAGCAATTTTTGACAGTTTTCATTTAGAGCAAAAAGTATTAGAGTAGAATGAGATTCAGGATTACAACAGGAAAACCTTGTAAAACTGCAACTGAGATCGATACTCTCAGTGCCATATTATGTACTAGATGACATTCATTAACCACATCTCGTTGCAAAGTTTTGGCGACCCACACCGTGGTTTTCCTTGACGAATAAAAAGAGCAAGTTGCTGCTCAAATCTTGTGCTCGAGGTCATTATCAAATTTGTGTTCTTTTTATTTACAGTTGTCTTTGGAAACGGGGGATAAAATGAGTTCTATGCCGTTGTTCCTTTCATATCAGCATCCACCTTCCACTGTCTGGTATATTCTTATGGATATTCCAAGAGCCAAGCCTCTCCCCCCCCCCCGCCCCCAATGAATTTGCTCGTTCGTTTCTTTACTTGCTGCTTCCAATCAATCTCATGGAGGGTAGCAATGAGAGGAACAGATTTTAAGTCTGATGTAGGGCATCTGTAATTCCAACGATGCCGTGGTAATAATTTGAATTTTAATTCTATTAATTTATATAATTATTTTTACGTATAATATTATTTAATAAATTTAAAATTCGAATATTTTTTTTTTCTAATCTTCAAATTTGGACACTGATCATCTTTGTACCGTTACGGGGGAGGTATAACTGGAGAGGATTGAGAGCCATAAACAATGGGCCTACACTAAAGGGGATTGGGACCCATTAGGTAATTAAAAATTGGACAATAATAAAAATACATGCACAAAAGAAGTGGGAACCCCATAAAGAAGCGAAAGGCAAAGCTATGACATCACCCATCAAAGAAAACAAAGGGCAAAAGAAAACCAAAGGAGATGAGCTGATAAAGTACTTAAAAGATGCTTTTTTTTTTTTTTCCTCCAACTTTTAGACAACCTTTTTAGTCCTAAAACACAACCACTCAGGAACTTTCAATGGGGTACTTGAGTTACCCATTTCTCATTCCACTTAAAATATATACATTCACCCCTCAAATTGCTTAATTGCAAAGAATCAGAAGGAGATTCTTCTTGCATTAGGCCGTAAAGATTCTAGTGGAGGGTCCATTGATGGGGTTAATCAACACCTGCCATTTATTAAAAATTGAGAATTTTATTAAAAAAATGATCCGAATGTAACATCCATTCTTGAATTGTGGGTTGGTGTTTTATGGTTGCTCTTTTCATGAATCATACACTCTTTTCTAAAACGAAATGAATCATGCACGAAATGTATATATTATATATACACGAAGAGGGATTCATTTATATTTACGTAAAATTAAATAAGTTTTATACATTGTTAAAATTTTTTATACGATTCATATTTATTTAATATGATCGTCATATTTTATAGTCTTTGCACATGGATTATGCACGTGGAGTTTCAAGTAAAAAAAAATCTAAATATTTATTCGATGTAAAAAATTTCTGTCGATATGATTGGAATATTGAATTAATTCAAAATTTTATATGCATGACGAAAATAATCATATTATTCAACCTAACAATCAGTTTATTAATATATTAAACGTATATAAAATTATGAAACTACGTAAAACTAGTTTAGTTTTATATAGTATAAGTGAATTTCTCTTATATATATATATATATATATATATATGTTCCCATTTTGCTTGAAGTGGGTCTTTTAGCTTTAATCCCAACTCACCCATCCTTGTTTTTCCTTAAATTGGAAAGATTTTTGAAGGTTATATTGTTTGTTTTTAAGATTATAGTTAAACTTATTTAAAGGTCGTACAATCTTTTTAATTCAAAATTCTAGTCAAGTTGGAATAAAGAAATTAGAAACAATGTTGCTTATTATTGAAATCACACACTTTCTGTAAATATCTTGTTTAAAAGGCTATGCTTCAACCCACATGTGAAAAAACCCTAGTATAAATACTAGGCATATTTCTAATATTCTTTTGTGGGTCAAAGACATCTACTTTCCTAAGATTTAACTAAAAATACATTTACATTATATTTTGAGAACTCTTAAAATTTAATGAAAAATACATTAACTCTCTTAATTTGTAATTGAAAAGTAATTTTTTTTTTAAAAAAGGACAAATATATCTTTTATTTTTTTTCTTTTTATTTTTTCCCAAAATTTTTTTGAACTGCAAAATAACAAGTGTTTAATTAATCTTAAAATTATCTTCAACTAATATTAAATTAAATTTTAATTAAATTAAATTTTAATTATTTATAAATAGTAAATAAAAAGGAATACTTGAAATAGAACTTAAACTTATATATAAACTCTAATGCACTTCTAACAACTGAGTCAAGGGGTTGCTAGCAATTATATTTTAATGTTAAATATATTAAATTTATATTTAATCTAATTCTACATTAAATTTGTTAAATTATCTTTTAAAATATGATAGAGGAGCATGCGCTAGGAGAATCGAGAGTGGCTTAAACTTGAGAGCTTTAGAGCTAGAGACCACCAAAAACTTGGTAATGAAATGAGGCTGTCAGGTTTTTGAACTGAAGAAGCTATGACGCAAATCTTCGAGCACTATCTGATAGCTTGGTGACAATTTGGGACCTTGTCTTTGCCCTCATTTTCAGCTCATCTTCTTTGTCAGCTTCCACTTCTCAGTCCTTCACCCAATATGTTAATATATTACTAAAAATTACAGCTTCTCGGCTCCTTAATTCACTCGACTTAGCTTCTGGGGAGGCATAGTTTTTTTTTTTTTTCTGTTATTTCATGTTTCAAAGTAAATTTTCTAAGTGTTCTTGGGATCATCGAAAACCCTTTTTATGCTTATTAGTGCAGTAAATTAACCCAGACAGGAATAAAGATTATTTCCATGATAGCTGAAACAAATTACGGGAATTGCTGAACAATCACAATCCCAGAAAAATCAGAAAATTCGAGAATGAAATCTGGTCTGAATCAAACCAAAAAGAGTCATGTAAGAATTTCAAGATACTATTTATTTATTTGTTTTTGTTTGATATAATAATTGGAAGAATTTTGTCATATTATGCGACAATGCCGAGCTACTTGGATTTGGAAATTTGAAGCTCGTCCTTGTCACAAAGAAGGATCACAAAAACCTCTTTTTCCTTATTTTTTTTTAATTTTAATTTTTTTATAAAAAAGTCACATAATTAACCCTTTTTTTTCATCTAGAAACTGAGACTACCTGGAACAAATTTGAACGGCTCAGATTTCTCAAATAATTAGCAAATGGATCCCACTTCAAATGGGCCCCATTCCATTCATTGCTCATTGTCAGAACTCAGATCAGGAAAACCCTGACCAGGTGTTCCTGAAACACCAAAGCTCAAACCCCCCATAACTTGCACTTCACAAATCCATGGAAGAAAAAAAAATAGAAGAAGAAAACTTTCACACATACAATCTCATTCGATTAATTTAATTACTGAAATTCCCTAAATACTATCTTCAATATGCTTTCTTTGACCAGAAAAGCTAATAGGGAAGAAGAAAAAAAGAAAAGAAAAAAGAAGCAGTAATTACTTCTCTTTTGGAAGTGGACTGCCCCAGAGATTAAAAAAGCACTAAAAATGGCAGATTGATTTATATATTTTTAATGCTATTATAATAATTAATCTATATATATGTATATATATATATATATATATATATATATATTATACATCATACCAAGAGAACGCCAACTTCGACGAGCTTTGGGACGAGGTGGCCGCTAAGGTGGAGAGCCACGAGGGATTCGAGTCCACCGACGCAGGTTCCGCCAATGAACACGGCAGGGGCAGGATTCCTAGAGGAGTGGCTATCGTGAGCAGGCGGTAGAGGGAGGGAAGCGATCTCGTGGTCATCGAGTTCGATGACAGTAGGGTGAACCCCGATGGTGGCAAAGAGCTTTTTCATGACGTGACACATGCAACAAGAGGACCGGCTGAAGATGATGAGAGGATGCTCGGATATCAGCCTCCTGATCCGTGTCTCAGCCGACTCGTCCTCGTCTATGGAAAGGCAGGCTGTGTTGGCGCTACTCATGGAGTTTGTTGTTGGAAGAAAGATCACTGGTACGTAGTGGTGTTAGATGAGATCAAGGTGCACAACGTCACTTGAGCAACTTTCTTAGGCTTTGCATCGCCAAAGAAAAACAAGGAAGCTTTTTCCTTGTGATTATCAGATTAGGGTAATGTCAACGGGGAAAAACAAGGTAAATATAAAACACATAAGGAAGAGAAAGGGAGGTTTAGCTTTGGCTGGGTATGGTTGCTTACATCATGAAGTACTGTGTTATATAGGTTTTCTTCTTGTTTTGGGATCATGGGACTTTTTGGGGTGGGGAGACCTTGGGAAATCCCACGCGCTTCGAAAACAACAGAAAAAATATTTTAAAGCTTTTTTTTCTGCTTTGTTTAATCTATTTAAAATTTAAATTATAAAAATTATTAGGAATGTTAATAAAATTATTACAATTACTATTAAAACTATTATAAAATTAGATCAAATGTTGCAAAAAATTTACCAAAATCATCAAAGGTTACGTAAAATCACATAAAAAATTACTAATATTATCTACGGTTATCAAAACTATATCAAAGATATTCAAATTATCTCAAAAGTTACGAAAGTCATATAAAAAATCATCAAAATTATATTAAAAACTATCAAAACTATATAAAAATGATCAAATTTATTACAAACGTTATCAAAGTTATTACAAAGATTATCAAAACTTTTACAAATATTGTAAAAATTAAGAATATTATGGTTACAGAATTTTTAAACTTTACAATCGAGGATAAAAAAATATTACATGTTCTTACTATATATTTAAAATCTATATTGCTATATATAATATTGATTTATTATTTCTATTACAATTAATATTGATTTATTCATGTGCATGTGACTATGTGAGCATGTGTTTTGTTTTAATCTCGATGGTTGGATATCTTAATTGTTTTTGAAGAAGAGAAGAGTATCGTTGTTGTAAAAAGAAAAAAAAACAAATGGATTGTTATGATAATATTTTCAATAGATTTTTCTTGTCTAAAATTAAGGTGGAAATCCTTTTGGTATTCGATTGCATGCCACTTGGCTTATGTAACTAAGATCCTTAAAGATTTTTTTTTTTGTTGGTGCTAGATTTTTTAACTATGAATATGTCATTTGTAATTTATTTATAAGACGTTATTAATATTTATTATTAATATTTATTTTTTTGATAAATTTTAGTATAAAATTTTCTCATCTTTTATTCTATCCTATACAAATTTAAATTATTTTGATAAATTCGTAGTTTAATTTTATTTTTTTCATTTTTATTTGTACTAAATTAGCGATAAAAATATTTTAAAAAAATAAAAAGAATTGAAAATGCCAATGGAAATAGTTAATGAATGGAATGGAGGGTGTGGGCGAAGCAGAAACGAGTGAGTGGGGTCAATGTTTGGTGCGCCACATGACATGATAGGGTAGCTCGGAAAGCCCGGATATGTGCCGGAGAAGTGGCGTGGAGAGCAGTCACATGGTTGGTGGTGGTGATCGTAGTAAATGATCTCCCATTTACCTCGCCTTCACTTACACGTGAAACCCTTAGATTGAACCATGACGTAATCCACGAATTACTTAAAAATATATAAAAATATAATATTTTAAATTTTATTTAGTTGAATTTTTTTGCTTACTTTAGATATATTTTTATTTATATTGTATATTTAAATATTTATAAGATAGTTATATTTATTTGAATTATAAAAAATTAAATTTTTAAAATTTTAAAATATAAACAATTAAATTTTAGTTAATTGAAGAAATAGATCAAATTAATCGAGATTTGTTCATTTTGATTAATATAGTCCTCTTGTAATTCAATTCATTGAATGATTAAAAGAAATAAAAAATCAATTAATTTAGTTAATGAAATTTCAATATCACGGGGAGTCGTTTAAAGTGATATTAAAATAAAAAGCATATAATTAAATACTTTTCATTGAAAAATAAAATAGGTTAAATGTAAAAAATTTTTAAATTTGCGTTTCAATAATTCCAATTCAATGTTTATAGGTATAGTTAAAGCAGACTCAAAATAATATCATTATTGGTTTTTCTTTTTAATATCTATTAATTTATATATTTATATTATATTTATTTATTTTAATATTAAAATTATATTTAAAAATTTTTATATTTATATAATTTTTAATATATTAAATAATTTATGTTGTTTAAATATTAGGTCCTTATTATATTATATTTATATTATTTTATTTATAATGAAACAGAAAAGGAAAAGCAACCCGACGCAAAAGCAACGGGGGAAACAGAGATGACGTGGAGGGATGAGTGGACCCCATTCCGATGACATAATCATGGGAACTAATTTACAAGTTGCTCGTCATCGTGACGTGTTCACTTTACACGTGGTAGTCATGCTTAACTTCCCTTCAGGCCTGGAGATTGTGGGGGGCTCCCAGGGGAAGGACTAAGGTGCGGGGTCCACCAGACCTTTTGCTCTCAAAGGTGAACCAATGAAATTACGCCATGTTGTTAGGACTGGTTGGAGATGGAGGGTCCCACTCCCACCGTCATGAATTTGGGAGTGCCGTTAAACGAGCACCGTTGATGGTGGTAAAACAAAAATGGTGTTTGCTCGCCATTTGTAATGAGATAAGCAAAGGCAATTGCATCAGCATAGTCATAAGCATACCACCCCCCCTTTGTACTTTCTATTATATATTTTCCACGGGCGTATTAACTACTAACAAAAAATTATAACTTTCAGTAAAATATACTAATATTAGAACTTGTTTTCCTATCAACGCCGTAAGAATCAAATAAGAACAAACAAATTAAAAAATGGACTAATTTTCTTAATTATTATTAAGAGAATGAAATATATTAATATATATTTTTACTTTTAGTATCCGAATATTTAATTTAATTAATTGATATATTTTTTTCTTTACTATGAGCAAAATTGGATTGAATTAAAGTTTAAATGTTTATTTATATTTTTTCTTCTTTCGTTGCCGTCACAATTGTAATGTTTTTTTTTTCACATTACTTTGATTCTTAGCAGTTAGCATTAAAAGAAAAAAAAATTGGTCTGCGAAAGGTAATAGTATGACATCACCATTAGCTGACCAGTGACCACTACTAATTAATTCCACTTGAAATGTCACGGGAACACTTTGTGAGTTGAAATTAAAACAAGTGCATTCAACTTTGAGTATGGAATTTTGAGTACCCGAAAGAAAAGAAAGAAAGAAAGAAAGATTGGGTTTGATTGGAGTTAGAAGATTCAAAAGCAAAAGAGAGAATATGCGAATTGGAAGGTCTAGAGCCCTAAATACACACACACACAAGAGGGCCTCCCATCGACAAAATAATAATAATAATGATAATGATAATTAGCTTTTGTGGTATTTGGAACTTGGAAGCGGTAGTCGTGGTCACCATGCATAAGAGTCAAACCCTAACATCAAATAAAAAGAAGAAGAAGAAGAAGCTGTTGTCGTCACGCTCAACATCATCAGTCATTGTCGATGGACGGAAAGTCTTTTAAGGCTATTGCATGCTTTAACATGCCTCAAACCTCAAGTTGCGCTGTATTCATTTTTATCAAAAAGAAAAAGGCTGAATTGGATGGCACATATTAACCCCCCGGTAATTTACAGCATTGGCTGGCTGGCTGGCAGGCAGCCACCCACTCTTATTTCACTTATATGCTCTTTTAGTCTTTTGTTCTATATTATGAATCGCCCCGTGCTCCTGCCCATCACTGCATTTTATATATCCTTCATTTATAATATGGGTTTCAAAAAAACCATTTATATATATATATATATATATATATATATATAGAGCATAGGGTCCCATAAAGACTACTGTCGGAATCGATTTAACCTCATGTGAGTGAACATTTAATTCTTACGTTTGATGCTTGGTTGGTAGGTGATATGTGCAATTGATATATCATTTCATTTCCATAAAAATAAAATAAAATGAAATAATTTAAGAAGAAATGCGAATTTTAAATAAATTTTGATTGTCACATGCTTTTGACATAATAATGATCACGTATTACCCAATCCCTTTAATGTTGTCAATTCAAACATATATTTTCTTTCGATTCTCGTTTAAAAATTATACCATGAATACCCATGTATCATATCGACCTTTATCAACAAAATCATAAAACCTATGTCAATTAGAAGAATAATTCACTTTTTATACATCGTCAATAAAATTTTTTAATTTTATAAATGGTGTCAAAAATCTATAATATATTTCATTTTTATTAATTAATTTTTTAAATATTGATAAAAGATATGCATCACTCTATCAACTTATTTAAAAAATTTAAAAATTTCGAGAAAGACTAATAATATAATTTAGTTACAAGTGATAAATAGTATAATATTTTAGTTTTGCTATTTTTTATTTCATTTTCGCATAAAAAAATGAAATATACTAACAATGAAATTATTATATTTTATAGGTAGTGTTAACACAATATAACATATATAATCATTAAAATATAATAAAAAATTTAAAAAAAATTAAAAAAAATAAAACATATGAACCCTTTTTTAAGTGTATAAAATGAACTCCTTAGCATCATTCATCGCCTAACCTCGTTAATATCCATGTCAAACTAGCGTAAAAAACAATTTCCCTTTCCGACAGCCTTGAAGAAAATATCATTGAACTCTAAGAAAAACCTCCAAACATTTTCCCAAGATTTAAAAGAACTTCCAAGCACGCGCTTTCACGAGAGTGTGGTGAAAATTATTTTTGTTGCAGAGATTTCGCCCGAACACGATTCGTTTATTTAAGCCAATCCCCCCACGTGAGTGACCACATCTCCGTACCTTCGAGAAGGCGGTGATCTAGACGAAGTTATCAGCAAATCCGTACCCTTAACCCGGACCTGAATCATACCCATGTTGGGTCCAGCCTTCCACTTCCAAGACATGGTCCTCGTTGCATTGGGCACTCATATCCCAGACAGAGCACATTAGCACAGCCACTTCGTTTTTGTTCTCCGGCTCCTTCATTAGTCGGCGCCGCTGCGCTTTTTTTAATTAATAAATTCAAGCGTTTTGTTTATTTATTTTTTATTATAACTGAGTTCATTGACTGATTGAAGGTGACACATGGGTGACGCACCGATTAGAAGGTCACAGGTCAGATAGTGGCACCCGATGATGTCATTATCTGAATCTCTGTCGGCCCTTAAGTGGACTATAGTAGTTTTTACCTCTGAGTCTTGAGGGGTGACAGCCACAGTGACATCTAGGTTTGGAGCTGTTGCAATGCCCATCTAAAGAAATGTAACCATACGATTTGATGGCACTATCTTTAGCCGTCGGATCTAAGTTTTAATTTTATAATATTTGGTTTTTTTTTTTTTCCCGAATCATTTTCCCTTCCTTAATTTAATAGAATCCCAATGCTTACATCATAACGAGTCGTTCAAGAAAAAAAAAACAAATTTACTATCTGTAGTCTACATTTCTTTACCAGGACGAAGTCTGCAGTGTTTGTCCCCCTGAAAAACCAATCAGATCAGCTCAGGAACAGGGCGGACCTGTTTTTTGTTCGGTTTTAACCATACGACAACATGAGGAGGACTGGGAGAGAACTGAGAAGGGGGGCATTGGGTGGATGATGGTTGTGGGTCATTGGAGCAATAATTTAGGGTTCCCATTTGTCCAATACATCTGAGGTACGTACAGTTTTTTGGTTTTGTCTTGTCTAGAAAATCACCTTGATGGTTCATGTTATAAATTGATGAAGTTTCCAATATATATATATATATATACACAGCTTGTAGTTTAGAATTATGCATTTCTATTTATCCATGGATAAATGTGTTAAAAAAATTATTTTATCTGATATTCAAAAGAATTTAATTAAATTAAAAGAATGAAAGCATAATTAACTTTCATAAAAAAATAAAATAATATATTTTACATAATTAAAATTTTCACTAAAATATATACATTATAAATCATAAACTATGTTACTAGAATGGACATATATGGCTTTTTCTTTTTTAAGGGGGCAAATGAGTGAGAAGAAAAAAAAAAAAAAAAAACCAAAGCATGCCGGGCAGGCCAGGGCCCCTAAATCAAGTAGAGTGCAAATGAAATGATGGACAACAACGTGATCATCACCGCTTGAGTGCGTTTGTCTTGTAGAAAAAGTCACGTCAGGAGCGCAGCGTCTAGACCAGTCTATAGGCTAGTCGGGACTTAATTGTTTAGAATATTTTTATTTATGCTCAAAAGCCTTCTTAATTGTTTATAATAATATCTGAAAAATAATTATTTAATACATTAAATTTAAAATATTGTTAAATATTTTATTTATTTAATTTTTATTTTTTAAAAATTTATATAAAGTATAAAATAATGTTTAAATTTTATTTATAAAATTAAAAAACTCAATTATAAATATATTTAAATTTTTTATTTAAAAATATTATTTTTATATTAATATATTAATATTTTATTAATTAAATTTAAATATTTTTATTATTAAAATAATAATTTAAATTAAATTAAATTAATTTATATTTTATTTTTTTTCAAAAATTAAAAAACTCATTCAATCTATAACTGGTTTACCAACACCCGCCAGCCGTTTCCTTCTCTCTCTCTCTCTCTCTCTCTCTCTCTCTATTTGTCATCCCCTGTTTTCCGTTCTCGTTAGTTTTGGCGGTTATTGTGGTGGGCTTCTACTAAGTTCTTTTTATTTTGATAAGTCTCTTTAATTTCTAGTTAAAGTGGCTCAATGATGATGCATGGAAAGCAGCACTAAATTATTGACGATAATAAAATTATTAGTTCTAATAGCAAGTCGATTGCCTTTCCCCAGGTTGTAGCCTTCAAAGGAGAGATTACTTTTACGAAAAACTGATTGAGCTTTGGATGAATCTCTTTACTAAAGAGATAAAGTAGCAAATAATAAAAAATAATAGAAGAAAAAGAAGCGAGGATGATCATTCCAAGGGGAAGGAAAAAAAAAAAAAGAAGCTTTTTATATCAGCTAGGAAGAACGAGGGTTCAATACTGCGAGCCCCCCCGTTTGAATCGTTCTCAGTCACCGCATTGACGTTCCAGGTTAGGCCAAAGCTTCATTAAAGCTAAAAAAGCCAGATAGAGATTTGACTCTCGACTAGAAATATCCATATCTAAACAGTATTTTGATTTTTTTTTTTTAAATTTAAAAGTTTATATATAATAAAAAGCAAATAATTTTTTTGTTATCTAAATAGTTTTGTAATTATAAAACTTTCTTACTCAAGTAAGATAGATTATCTCAATCCATAAATAAATTTATTTAAAGCCAATTGCCCCATAGACTACTTTGTTTCATTAAAATCGAGTATAAGTTTATTCATTTCTCATCCTCTAAATATTAATATATAACTTTTACACAAACAAATCATAATTTAATATTAAAAGAATATACCTTAAATATTAAAATTTAAATTTTAAAATAATTGAATAATACTTTTTAACCAAATATATTATATTAGATTCACTAATTTGTTTCCTAAGCTAGTAACGGACCTAAGACGCAAGAAAATATATAGTTACACTTCTTTCCTATATAAGAAATCCGGCTCTTTTGAAATCACTGCAGATCGAGATGAAGAAAACATAACTGTTGGCCCAAGTTCCTCTTGTGTTGATCCAGTTAAAGAAGAAAATTTGAGTGGGCTTCATTGATCCAATATATATTCTTGGAGCCGGAAACAAAACCTTTTTTTATATTTTTAGTGGAACATTACCTTCTTTTGTACGCCGAATATTTTTTCTTGTCCTAGTCCTCGTATTCACACCTTGCAATGTTAAACATGAAACGCGATATAACATATGATATGAGTAATAATTAAGACATCGCATAAAAGATAATATATCATAATATAAAAAATAATATAAATATGATATAAATATATAAATATTTTATAATTTATGTAATATAATTTATTAATATATTAAAATTTAATATAATTATAATATAATAAATGAATTATCAAATTTATGACAGCCCGCTAGAAAGTAGTAACTCTATGTTCGCTAAGCTTTTTATGCTAAAATGGGCCTAATCAATCTTGTTCACGGAAACTCAATCTGACTCAATGAAGCCCATTTGTTTATTCCTCAGCTCTACTTTTAAATATCTTTGCCACGTACGTGGCAAAAGCTGAGGGCATGAAATGGATTTTTGAGTGATTAAAAGTGGGCTCCACAATACGACTATCGGACGGCTAAAAGACAAGCACTCGGGCTTTTTGACTTCTGACCCCCAGCCTTTTGTGATTTGCAGAACGAGTCCAGAACTTTCGCTTTATGAAATATCAGAAACTTCTTAGAAGCTTTTGGAAAGACGCTGACGCATAATCTCTCTATAACCTTCTTCTCCACCGCCTTATAGGATAGCTTACTCTATTTCCGACGCTCAGTGAACATTGTAATCTTAGAACACTTTTCCCAAACATTCTCAGTTCCTTTTTTTTCCTTACAACAACTGACACTTGGGACGGATCGAACTTCGAAGTGAAGTGAGCATTTCCCCGAAAGAAACAACAATAGATCCCGCAATACCAATGAAGAGCAAGAAAGAAGAAATGGGAGGAGTGGTGATAAAAGAAGAAGAAACGGTGACGATTGCAGCTGGAACTGCAGGGTTATCTTCATCATCATCTTCTTCCTCGTCTTCGAATGTTACTCCGCAACCAATGGAAGGGCTTAACGAGGTTGGTCCACCGCCGTTCTTGACCAAGACTTTTGAGATGGTGGAAGATCCTTCGACGGACACGGTGGTTTCGTGGAGTCAAGCTCGTAATAGCTTCATTGTTTGGGATTCTCATAAGTTCTCGACTACTTTGCTGCCTAGGTACTTCAAGCACAATAATTTCTCCAGCTTCATTCGTCAGCTGAATACATATGTAAGTAATCCACTTAAAACTATTGTCTTTGTTTTAGTTTTATTACGCATTTTTGTAGAATTTTGTTTGGGTTGCCGTTGTTTTGATTTTCTTTATCAATCTAAAATCACTTTCCTCTTTAGTTGAAAATAGTCCGAGTATCATTAGGACTCTTTTGGCTTTTAACTATTCGTTTCATTAATTGATGCTTCCGTAATGACTGCGTTATGTTTTTGCTTGATCATTTCAATGGTTGATCATTCTTCATAAGCACTATATCTGCAATGAGTTTCTGTAATTTGTGGTGATATTTTTCTTTGAAGTTCGTAAAGCTATGTTTCAGTAACAATATCTTCTCTTTGTTTTTGTTTGACAAATATATTTTCGGTTACACACACACACACACACACACACACACACACATATATATATATTTTTTCAGGATGTGCTAATAACTTAATTGCTGTAATATAATGCAGGGTTTTAGAAAAGTTGATCCAGACCGTTGGGAGTTTGCCAATGAAGGATTTCTAGGGGGGCAAAAGCACCTATTGAAAACGATCAAGAGGCGAAGAAATATCTCGCAAGGTTTGCAACAGCAAGGAGGTAGAGCTTGTGTTGAGTTAGGACAATTCGAACTAGATGAAGAGCTTGAGATATTACAGAGAGATCGAAGGGTGTTACTAGCCGAGGTTGCGAGACTGAGGCAGCAACAGCAGCATTCAAGGGACCAAATTGTCGCGATGGAGGATACGCTACAACGCACGGAGAGGAAGCAGCAGCAGATAATGGCGTTCCTAGCAAAGGCTCTTCGCAACCCAACCTTCTTCCAGCAATTTGCTCAGGAAAGACAGATGCAGGGTGTTGAAATTGGGAGAAAACGGAGACTAACAGCTAGCCCGAGCGTAGAGAATTTGGAAGAAGCAAATCCTGTGGTAGATAATAATGACCAAGTTGTTGATTTAACGAACGAGGAGAACGAAGAATTGGCAACCATAGAGTCTGAGATTGACACATTTTTTGCTTTGGACAATGAATCAAGCCGTGAAATCAATAAGGATCCTGTAACAAGTTCACTGCCTATATCAGATGGAGCTAATTTGGGTGCTAACGAGACAATATGGGAAGAGTTAATCGTTGAAGACCTACTAGCCGGTGAACCAGACGAGGAAATTGTGCCAGGTGATCATCAGGCCGAAGCTGATGTTGAGGTTGAGGATTTAGCTGTGAACCCGGCAGATTGGGGTGATGATTTGCGGGACCTTGTCGATCAGATGGGTTACCTCAAGTCAAACCATGATCAAACAGATTAATGGAATGCCCGATATTTGTTGTTCCAGGCCCTTGTCTTCTTAAACTGGTGTGTTTCATGGATCTTAGCTTGGTGTTCATGTTGCTTCTGTGTTTTGTTTGCGACTAATAGTAGCACATGATGTTCTCAGACAGCAGGGAATGGTGAAAGTTGCTAAGGGCCAACAGATGTTCCAGTTATTCTGTATCCTTTTGTGATGATATAATCTAGTCCTTTATTTCCTTTTGATGATTTTTAATTTACTTTGGAATTTGATTTACCATATTTAATGTTTCTCGTTGCAAAATTTTTTGCAGGCGGCTAACTGTCAAAGATTTTTAAGCGGAAGCCCTTCGAGCCATGAGCCTTCTACAAAGCTTCTAGTCCAAAGATTTTCGGTCCCTACTGCTATATATGCTTCCTCTAAGTCTCTTATTAATTTTTGTTCACGTAAATGTCATGTTTCAACTCATTTGTATGTAAACGTTTGCATGTTTGATCATTATCTTTCTAAACTAGGCGTGAAATAGATGATCATAGCTCATTATTGTAAGGATTGAATTCTATTGAAAATTGAAAGTGATCAACTTTTGGCAAACAGCTAAGGTTAAGCCGTTCCTTTTACCTGGCTCACGAGATTCGTTGCAATGTTAATGATAGACAAGGATCTGACACAGGCTCTGCTTACTCTTCAGTAGATGAAGTTCTAGTGAAATCTTATCGATACCTAGTTTTATACAAATAATTAATTTTTTTTTTTTTTTTTGGTTTTTTGTTGTGAAATCCGATAAAAATTCTAAAACATTATTTACTTGTTTCGATGAGAATCCAAATGAGGAAATGTAATTAAAGCTTATGGTTAAAACTAAATTGGTAGACTGAGAGGGACATAAGTTGGATTATAACGTCATATAATTGTGGTAACTTCCATGATATCTCGGTAACTTTTAATATCAGTTTGGATAACTTTTGATATAATAATGATAACTTTGTAATAATTTTGGTAGTTTGAATATATTTTTGGTGAATAGTTTTGGTAACTTGAGATGTAATTTTAATGAACTTTATAATTCTATAATTTTTGATCTAATTTTGTGTAACCTTTGATGTAATTATGATAATATTTATATGTATTTTGAAAGCCATTGCAATAATTTTATTATCGATTGTTTTGGTGAGTTTTTATATAATGTCAATAAATTTTGTCATAATTTGAATAATTTTTATATAGTTTTGATAACTTTTCATATAATTTTGACAAACTTCAATATATTTTTGGTAAGATGATATAACTTTTGATATGATTTTGGTAATTGTTGATATAATTTTGATATTTTTTTATTATAATTTTGGTAGCTTTTAATATAACTTTGATGATATATATATGTGTGTAAAATATAACATAATTTTGTAATATTTTATATACTTTTAATAACTTTTAAGATCATTTTAATAATCTTTAATATAGTGTTGTAATAGTTTTGGCAACTTTTCGTACAATTTTAATAAATTTAGATAAAATTTAGCAAAACTTAAAAAAAATGTAATATATAGAGACTCAACAAACAAATCAAAGGACAGCGTTTGGTCAGAGTAAGACCCTTTCATCTATTTTTACATTTTTATTACTACTATGTTTACTTTGGCTGCAAAATTATGGCCTTTGTGGGTACCACAAGTGCTCAACCATGGCCATTTTATCATTTGTTTAAGGCTCAAAAGGGGGTTTTAATTAGCAGCCATAACTGACACCCTTGGGCTAGGGAGTCCCATGTATGCAAGCCTGGGCGAGACTCGAATTTTGGGGCTTGGTCGTGGTGAAGGTATCGGACCAGAGTTTCCGAAGCGGCCGGGCGTGACTCGGGGAGATAGGTTAACTTGCTCCAGAGCCTGGGATTGCAGTTCTGTTGGGTAGTCTCTGACACACCCAATGCGTGGACCAACCCCACTTGTCCACTTGCAAGACAAGCGCTTGACCATGTCGAACGCCGGTGCTTCCACATTGGCTGCGCTGATGCATGCATTACTTGCAGGCCCATCAACATCCATCGCCTCTGAGTCTGTTGATTTTGCTGTTGCCATTGGATCTTTAATCTCCCCATGCTTGGACTCATCACCAACAACTTTGTATGAGTTGTAGTCATCATCCATCGCACATCTCTGCACAAGAAATGAGAATTTGAGCACCACTC
>JBBYHM010000022.1:5365216-5380346 GCA_038381775.1 Adansonia rubrostipa | reverse complement strand
ACTACACATGAGTTCAAATGAAGGTCAAGAAAGAAAAGAAGGTATGACCCCCCCCCCCCCCCAAAAAAAAAATAGTATTCGTATATTAGTTAAGTAAAATCTTTTTTGAACATATTTTTCACGTGAAAGTGTAATAAAATCCTATAAGAAATTTGGACGATGCCTATAGTTAGGTGGTGTTATTTTGTCTAGAGAAAACACAAATAATAATAATAATAAAAGGTGTAAAATACAATGAATAAAGAGTATAGTGTAAAAGCATTAAATCAAAATAAGGTAAATTTCACAGTTCACATGGAACCTAGTGAGCCATCTTATCCAATCATAATGGCTCTTTTTTCTTTTTTAATAATTTCTTTATTTCTTTGTTTTCCTAGCCATAACATATATTTATGTTTAAGAATTTTGATCCTTATATATATATATATATATATTAAAATGAATTTGAAAAAAATAATTCAACTTTTAGTTTATACAATTCAATTAAAAAGGGTGATTCTATAAAATCTGAAAAATAATAAAATTTAGTTTCAAAAATTATTTAAATATTTATATAATTTATATTTAAAATTTTAAAATATTATTATTAAATCAAGATTAATTTAAATCATTTAAAACTTTAATCAATTGATCCCAACAGATAATTTTAAAATCAAATCAATATTAAATTAAATAATTTAATATATATATATATATATATATAATGAATTCACTTTTAATATATTAACATTCTCAATAATTTTTTTTAAATTTTACAAATAAATTTAAATATTATCACTTTTTTTTTCAAATTTTACGGAGTTAAAGTGTAAATTTACCAACTATATTATACATCGATACTGAAATTTACCACTCTATTTTATTTTTATTGATATTTGCTATTATACTTTTGAATTAAATGCGAATTTATCATTGTAGTTTAACTTAATATTGAATTTTTTCACTCTATTTTTCTTTAATTGAATTTTGCTACTAATTTTTTATTTTTAATTAAATTTTGTCACTCAATTTTGATTTCGTATAATTTTAAGATAAAATTTAATAAAAAAAATTTTCTTCCAATATTTTATTTTAATAACTAGGGTTTATAAATTAATTAACAAAAGATGGTAATAAAATTAAGCTTTAATTTTTTTTTATAAAATAAAAATTTTATGTTAAAATTTTGAAATTAATTTTATCATCAAATATTTTAAACTCAAAGTTAAGTAATAATATTTAATTAAAAAAATAAAATTTAGTGACAGGATTCAAAAATAATAATAATAATAATAATAATAAAGTGACAAATTTACTTTAATATCAAAAATATAATAATAAATATTAATTAAAATAAATTATAATGATAAATATCAACGTACACTAATAATATGATAATAAATTTATCTATTAAATCTATTTTACGTGTAACCCTTTTTAATCTTTTTGGAAAACCTAAAAATTTTCACCGTATAAATGTAAATAATTTGTTATATATTATGAATATGTGTATGATTAATTCTGTTCGTTCTTTTCACAAAGTTTTATATTGTCAAGAGGACAATATTTTTATCTCTTCAGAAAGAAAGGCTATTGCTTTTTGTTTTCTTTAGTAAAACCCAATGATTTGAGATTGGAATAAAAACAAAAACTGATAATAGATAGAAGGGAGATATTTGTTTAATGGAAGGAGAGAAAGGCAGAAGCAAGTTCAAAAGGCTGTGTGTTTTCTGTGGAAGCAACTCTGGACATCGAAAAGTCTTCAGCGATGCTGCTCTTGAATTGGGCAATGAACTGGTTTGCTTTTCTTTCTTTTTTTTTTTCTTTTTTTGGTTTCTTTAATACCATATCTATATACATTTGTTTGAAGAAAAAAAAAAAGTTGTGTTAATGGTTTCGTATATATCTTGAGGTGGCGGTAGGTGGGTGTTTGTCCTTTTTGAAAACTGGGGTGATTGTTTTAGATTATTGGTTGTTAGTTTCTAATGAGAAAGATGAGATATTTACTGATTTTTCTGATCCTATGACGGTGGAGTTATACATTTGGTGTTTCATGTACTGGATTGGGGTTGCTCTGTTTGCTGTCATGAAACTGTTGACCATCAAGGTAGTTTTTGCTGACACGGTATATAGTATTGCTCTTTTTTAGCTATACGTGAGTAATATCCATGAGTTGAAAATTAGGTTTCTGATGCAAGTGAGTTCTTTGAAAAAATGGGTGTTTTCTAGTTTTCTTTAGCTTGGCTTCTATGTCTAAATTGTTTGCCTTTTTTTCAATAATTTATGGACTTCTGTTTTGCTTATGGTTGATGTCAATCACAGGTGAAGAGGAAGATAGACTTGGTGTATGGTGGGGGAAGTGTTGGGTTGATGGGTTTGATATCCCAGACCGTCTATAATGGAGGTTGTCATGTTCTTGGGTATGCAAGGAACTTGACTTGCATTAAAGAGCCTATGTTTAATGCTTTTTCTCTGCAAAACCAGTTACAAGTTGCAAGCAGCTTCCTTCTTGTGCACATTCGTTGTCTTACTAAGTAAATAATTGTTCTTTACATGCAGGATAATCCCAAAAGCTCTCATGCCTCTTGAGGTATCTGTACTTGCAACCATTTATAAATATTGTTTATTGAATAATTGGCCCAAGTTTTATGTGTAATATCATTTTAATTAGTCTTTATTTGAAAATTCTTAATTTGAGGTTTCATGCTTTCCTGCATTCACCATTTAAAAGTTTTGTACAGTTTCATCATTCACATCACTGAATTTGGTACATTACTAATGATTGATGTTGCTCATTGGCGCAAGAGGTCTTGTTATTAGGAAAAAAAATTCAGTAAAAGAATTTGCTGGAATATCTTTAATTTCGATTGTTGCTTTCTTTAATTCTAAGTATTTATCTCTAGGCTGAGATAGATCAACCATTAATGCATAATCCTGGACAACATTGACAGATATCAGGAGAAACAGTTGGAGAAGTGAGAACTGTTTCAGATATGCATGAGCGCAAAGCTGCAATGGCCCGAGAAGCTGATGCCTTCATTGCTCTTCCTGGTAAAAATACCTTGGCCTTTTTCATCAGAATAAAAAAAGGGAAAATTTTGTTGAAGAAGTTTTGTTTTTGATAATATAGATAGTTCTAACATTAAAATTTGGACTTGTGCTTGTAGGTGGATATGGAACAATGGAGGAGTTGCTGGAGATGATAACATGGTCCCAACTTGGAATACATAAGAAAACGGTAAGGCATCATTCTTAAAAGCTTGAAGAATTAAGCTTGCTATGTGAAAATTTATTAATACAGCCATGTGCATTACACTTAATGCAGGTTGGTTTGCTAAATGTTGATGGTTACTACAATAATTTGCTTGCTTTATTTGACACTGGCGTGGAAGAGGGTTTCATCAAGCCAGGTGCTAGGCATATCATTGTCTCTGCTCCAACAGCCAAAGAACTTATGGAGAAGATGGAGGTATAAACTTTATCTAAACAATTTTTTTTTGGGATCATGCGGTTAACTGGTTAATATTTTATCCTGGTTTAGAAAATATTCACTTAAACAAAGAAACTAGAGGAGATCATTAAAGAAATGGCTAGCCTGCGGTCATAGCAAATTCAAAACTTTCCAAGAAACACATGATGGAACTTGAATATGTGAATGGTTCCTAGCCTAGCATGGCAGCCTACTGTTTGTTATCAATTATTATCCTTTCCACATTGCCTGTATGTGTGTGCTTTCTCTGCACGAGCTTGCATTGCCATCAGGTTTTTATAATCGAACTTCTGATTTATGCACTTAGGAGATAGCATCTGGGAAAAGAATATTAATTGTAAAAATTGTAAAATTTAGGCCTTGGATTACAATTATCTAAAAAATTGTAGTTAATTTTGCAGCAATACACACCTTCCCATGGACATGTGGCTCCTCATGAAAGCTGGCAGATGGAACAACTTGGTGATTATCCCAAGCAACTAAATGCGCAATGAAGCATTGGTAGTAGGTTCCCCCCACCCCTCTTTGATTCCTGGTGTGATTCATCATCATTTAATTGTGCACGACAACTCTCTTTGGATGGGCCACATGTTGGTCGTTTACCATGTACTTTTATCTGCATAAAAGGGATTTGATCCTATTAAAGTCATCTTAGCTGTTTTACAGACAAGCACTGATTTATGGCTCCAAGCTGCTATCAATCTTTAGTCGTATTAAGCTGTTATTGCTACGTATTAAAGACAAAAGTACTTTGCAATGCAAAAAGTTTATTGCAGAATCTTCCAAGGTGTGGGGTGAGATGGCCCCACTGTGCCTTGGTCTTGGGACGTCTTATGAATTTAGCAGTAAAGTTATAGAATCCCAAGTAACTAAATCTGGGTTAAACTTTAAAAACTGCCAGGGTATCTTGGTGATAGTTCTAGGTATTTAAAGGCAAAATTCGGCTTTTCTAAGGCATAACTTAAAGGAGAGGGAAACTAAAGTTACAACTTGAAACCCTTTTTCACATTTACAGAACGGAATGGGGCATAGGGTTAAAGTTGCTTGTTGACAGCTGATGCATACCTCTTAACAATATTTTGCTGCGTGTATGACCGGTGGACCATAACGCCTTTGGTCATCTTTAGCTCTAAAGAGAGTTATTCCTAGAGGCGAGTGCCGAGCAATCATTCTGTCTCAGTTCCCACCTTTTATACTTCCGCTTTTTAATAAATTTAAGGTGATATTTTGTTAAGGCTGATTCCCTCTGTGGGGCTTAAAGAAGAACATTTGCGTCTTTTTAACTTTGAAAATGATAATTCTGCAAGTTTTTAAATGGAATTCCTATCCAACAATACTGAGTTGACGCCATCAAAATTAGTGAAAAAAAACACGCCTCAGAAGTTAAAGCCCAGCATTTCTTTTAATTATCACTTCCGTTGAAACCCATGCTTCCAAAGCATCTGAACTTCTCTACTTGTTGTACAGCAAGCTAGGTTTATCCTTAAATGAGCAAAAGAAAGCCTTGTACAAAATATGAGGAACCATCCATGGCTAACCTGTTACTTTTCAGAAATATTTTATGTAGCTATCTAGGCAAGTTTGGCCTTTCTTGAAGATGATAACTGCTCTCACATGGACTTCTCAAGGGATAAGCTACCCGGGGGGGGGGGTGGGGGACATAATGCCTGTGGGCATCTTCCTAATTCATGTATTCCGTTCATTTCTGTTAGTATTATACTACACTATTTCTTGGGGGTACATGGTTTGCTGTTACTTATCATTTCAAAAACAGGAAAAATGAACAGGCCAGCTTATTTCCATTGATGCTCATGCACCACTTCATGTCAGGGGCGTGGCCCATGCCTGCGTGGTCTGGTTCTCGATAATGGGTTTTTATTGTTCTTCTTTATCGAAACATTCACTTTACTAGTGGTGGCTCGGGTACAAACTCATGGTGGACAAATGAAAACGAAGAAGGGGGGGAGGTGGTGGAGGTATCCCAAAAGTCATCAACTGTTTACCAGACATACCATGAGTGATTGCAGAGGTATCCCACCACCATTTTTTCTGCCAAATAAGGACTATGGGGTCCCCTGCTCGGCCCTCCCAATTCGTCCTGACTGTTCATTCTGAAAGGACTATGGGGAAGTTGGGGACCCTCCTTTCAATTAGCCTCTTTATACTCGAGAATCGGGTATTGTTTACCTCTCCAGAAACCGTCCTCTTCATTATTGTCCTCTCATTCTGACTTCTGAGTTGATTGTTTCATAAATATATTCCTTCCATCAAAGAAAGGAAGAAGGTATCTTTAAGTTAAGAAAATGATACTTTAACTTCCGAAACGCTTTTTTTCTTATTCTTTTACGTACTTATTGGCAGATGAAATGCTTATGCTATGCCATTTGATCCATTAAGTTTTGTCATCCTTTGAGATCATGCATACTTGAAGCCATTATACAATGAAATGCTTAAATAAATGCGACAAAAGTAAGCCTTATCTTCATGGCCCTTTCACCTTCTTGACTCGAGAGAGATTCATGGATAATGGGTTCGTAAAGGGGCTTACGTTTCAGTGCCAAGCGAATAGCATATGAAATGCTTATAAATAAAGCAATAGAGAAAAAAAAACTTTCATTCTAATATAGTATTTTTCTTTTGCGGTAGGTTGGTGCATTGTATTAAAATGCAATCGTTACGTAATGGCTGCTTCGTTATCGGTTTTTCAAGCAACTGCATCGTATATTTTTCATAAAGTTTGCAGCACTATCAAGTATCTTGGTACATTATTATCTAAAAAAAATCATAATACATTACGTAATGTTCGTTACGTATAGAGAAATTTGCGACGCAGTTTAAAACTACGGGATGAGAGGATATCAGACTGAATTTGTCTCAGGTCTTAGCACAAATCCACTTTGTTACAAAACAGGATTTTTCACTGTTCTTTCTATGGTATAATCACCATTTGCCTGGTTATTGTATATATTGCTTTGCACAGTGTTGCAAGGTTCTTGGCTCTTCCTCTATTCCCACGTGAACATGTTTGGGGGAGGGGGGGGCGGGGGGAAATAATTTAATGCTTTAACATTTAGCAAAGAACAGCAAAATGCGATGATTGATCTCACTGTTTCCACCCATCAAATCATAGCCATTCATCAAGTTAAACACTGAACCCCACAAACAGCAGACAATTTAGCTACATGAGCCACTCCCCGGATCTGTTTCTGCGCTCATGGCGGCTCTATAGCTTTTCAGAAGGTTCTTCCATGATATTTGCAAGAAACTATGGCGGAAATAGATTTAACCTGCATATTGTATTAAGGTCATTTTAGAATAGCTTTGGTTTACAAATTTCATAGTTTTAACAGCCCAGTGAAGGATAGACCTTAGAAAACAGGAACATATGGGTCAGCCGGTGGGTTTATGGCTGCCTTTAATTTTAACCTGCTCTTATTAATAATTCGGGGGTTGGCATTTAGCAAAGGCTGTCGTGTTTGCTAGTTCCATGTCATGTTCTCACCTGCAATTTGGTGGCATGGTTGATTCAGGAGAGATGGGAAGGAATAGAAACGAGTGAACTAAAAGTTTAACGCAGTTGATTTATGCAATTATAATAGTATTTATAGTTTAGAATTCAAATCTTAATATTTATAGCATTTTACTTATACTTAGCACCTTATTTGCTAAGAGAAAAAGTCTTGTAATAACATTTTTTTTAACTTGAATTCTGAAAAAGAAGCTTTAAAAGAAATGGTGAACTGCTTATGTATCTGATTTTTGATTTGGCCAGATCCTGGAATAATTATAAGAATTTTCCCTTTTAGTTTTTATTCTTAGTATATGACTATATGGTCAACATCAAATTTGAGTCGAATAAAAGAAGTATTTTGATACTTTCTGTATATGAATTACTATTTTTTTTCAACTATATAAAAGTATGACATGTATAAAAAATGTGTCATAATAATCATGCTTATTACGTTATTTTTATATTTATTAAATGTGTTCATATCAATTTTTTTTTTATTATTATGCCCAACAATACCAAATCGACTCCTATACTAATATCTATACTAATTAATTAACAGATGATCAGTTGATTAAAGCTGATTTGATATATAAAGGGTTTAAATGGAGTAATATTTTATGTCCAGATTGATTAAGGATGGCCACAAATTGGCAAATTCTCTATTATCATCAAATTAATTTTACTCTGACTAATTGAGAAAGAAAAGAAGCATTTGCTCACCTGACTGCCTTGGAGCCTAGGTAGTAAGAATAGCAAAGAGTTCCAGCAAGAGGCTGGGAAATGGTATAAAGATGAAGTTGCCACCATCAAGAATGGGGCGGTCCCACTCTCAATTTGCAAATGGTCCTCACTGTTTTCTTCTATCAATGAGAGAGCCCAAAGTGATGAAAACCTTGCCTTGTTGGCTCTTAACGTTTTATCTTTCGGCTGAGGTTCTGTAGATTGAAGGCCCTTTCTTAGTCGTGATCTTCGAAGCTTCCTGTGAAGGCCCCTTGTTGGCTCTCAACTAATCTCGGCAGCTTATGGACTATGACAGAAAAACGTCCTGTGCTGAGCTATGATGCTTTCCATCCTTTATTTTTCTTCAAATATTCATATTTAATTAATATTTAACATAGAATTATAAATATGACCTTGTAAAAGATTTTTTATATGCATGAAAAAAGGAAAAAAAGTTGACATCAAATTTATACTCGAGTTCCAATAACATAGGTGCTATGGATGGCAAGTGGCAACTCAGGAAGAAAAGATACTTTCTTTCCTGTCAATGCCTGGTGAGCCCTCTATTTCTTTATCACAACTTACATATGAAAATTATTCCATGTTCTATAAATGTAAGCTTCTGTGATTACTCAGAAAAACTGTCTGCTTTAACACTTCCGAAACAAGCTGGATCCTTGATTTTAGTCCGGCTCCACCAAACACGCTAATGAAACAGTGAAGGCTAAATCCTTAAGCAAAGACGAGTTCAAACTACTACGAACCGTAACTTGTATCTCTCTACTTTTGGTTAGAAAATGATTTGTATCATTCAAACATGAAAAAACAGATTAGACGGCAGAGCAGAACTGAAATGATTCAAGCGCTAGCCAATTCGATAATGCCAATTACTAATGCTTAACGCAGTCATTTCGAATCATTCCTATCTGCATGATTCACGCTAAATGGCTGATGTCTAATTCGTAAACAAGATTACGAGAGAGAAGGAAAAAGCGGGGGCGGGGGGTGGTTTGATTGTTTGAAGCATTTATGCTTCACAACTGTGAAAGCAACTAACTCGGTTGCATAGCGGAGTAGATAGCCAAACTAGCACCGACGATTCACAAAGGACAAAATTTTCTTCCTTTTGAGCTATTACTCTTCAACAGACACTAATCAGTACTTGTTTTTTTCCCTCAGAAAACCACATTGTAGTGCTAATTAAGGTTGTCCTATGTCGCAGCCGTATTTTTGATGACCGGATTTCAAAAGTCTCCCCTCGTATCACCCTGCGTATTGAGCTTTGGTCGTCGCCCTGCATACACTAATATTGAAGGTATTGGCCTCCTTGAAGACGCACAAATCCGCAAGGCTTTGTTATTTGAAGATGAGCCTCTCTTGGTTCAAACCAAGGACCTCTCTTTTAAGAGAGTCCATTCTGCAACACAAGTACCGTGTCCTTGGTTTGAGTTAAGGGAGGTGTATCTTCAAGCGACAAAGCCTTGTGAGACTTCTAGATGTCTAAAGCAGACAATACCTTTGATGTAAGCGTATACAGAGTAACAACCAAATCCCAAAGAAAGCACAAGAAAAATGCAAGTTTAAAAAGAGAAGTAAGACATCAGAAAACAAGCACCGCCATGTATGGCCGTCAGGAAAGCCCTTTCCTTTTTCTTACTCAAACGTGTCTTAAAATTATATGCTAATGTTAATTCTATAAAATCAATTAGGATTAGTCTAGGAAGCATTTAAACAAAATCACATTCTGGTAAGGTTAAACTGACTACTTATTGGACCTATAAGGAACAAATGCTGGTTGCGTAGCGTCAGCTAGATGATGGCCTAAAGTTTGGGTCACTGTCAATCAACCGAAAGAAAACAGTAAAAGTCCCAGAAAAACAAGAAACTGTGATACATTACAGAAATAGAAGGCAATCTCACACTTTTATACAAGTTGTATCTCGAATCTTGAACCAGAGGACATCAAATATTGTCCCACAGCCACAGGGTTTCTGAAACAAGAGAGCATTAAATGCCAATAATTAAGTAAATAACTATTAAGTTTGAAGTGCATGAGTTGGTACGGAATCCACCCCAAGATATAACTCACAAGTGGCCCTTCACAACCATGGAAGAAATTTATGAAACATTGCTGAGATTGATGGCATATCCCTACGCAGTACTTGGGCAGTTAAGCTCCCATGTGGAGGAAAAAAAAACTACATAAGAAGGAAATTTCGAAAGACAGCTAGGATATTTTCCTAAATCGTAATGGTATTGCAACAGAGAGTCAGAGACCGACAAACACTCGAAGATCATAAGCAACATTCCATGGGCAATAAGTACATGACCATGTTAATTCCTTGAATGTCATCATCTAAGTAATTGCAGGACAAGAAACTAATCAGGAAACAAATAATGCAAGGCGCCTGTTCAGCATTTCCTAGGCACAAAGATTGCAGATCGGTTATACCCAGGAAATGGTGATTAAGTTATAAATGCTGCCCACTTGACAGGGTCGATGTTCCTTTATATGCTTAGTAGCAAAGGTCCAAAAACTGATCCATAAACAAAAAAAAAAAAAAAAAAAAAAAAAAAAAACCAGAAATCATATAGTACTGCTCATAAATGCTGCATATCTTAGAACTAAAAGTTCAAACTGAATCAATAAGGCTCGATGGAGATTTATTTTTCTAGAACACTCAAGCATCGAATGCTTGCCATTACGACAAGACAGATGACAAAAAGTTCCTTGAACAACATCTAACGAAGAAGATTATGCTCAAAGCTACTCAAAAACCTTCTTTCCCTGTCTAATAAAGACGGTTATTATTGTCAATTACCAAATTGAACCAACTGGTGAAATAATTAATGATTCAAACACATAGAATAAGACTATAAGAAAGCCCTGGAAGAAATCGGTGGTCAACGCCTTATGATCATAAGAAGGCCAAGAATTTTAAAGGATCCAAGAAGTAAAGATACACCTAGAAAGCTTTTTTCCGGGCAATAGAGCAGAAGTAACCAAAATTACAATCAAGTTGGTCCATATGTTGTTAACAGCATCAAAGATTTTATCAAAAATCTTCCTTTTTAACACAAAAATTGAAACTTTTTTCACGCACACCTTTAATACAAGGAAGATAAACATAAAGAAAAGAGTAACAAGAAAATAAGAGCCCCAACCCAACTGCAACAATCACCACCACCCATAGACAACTTGGGTGTACTTATCTTTAAGCCACCTAAAACTCCTCCTCAAGGATCCTTTGACCTTACCTTCCACACTATACATCTTGTAGCTAGCAACCCTTTTCTTCCTCTGGAACTCAGGGTCAGAAAAGCTCCATGACTTTGAAGAAGATGAACCGGAAGTACTCTTCCCTTTCTTCAACTTGAAGTCCCTGTTAGCCATCTGGGACTGTGCGTAGGAAGCACTATAGCTCCTGAGATCATAAGAAGCTGAAGGCCTTGATGGCCCATAGTAGGGTTCCAGCTGCATCATCCCATTAGCATATGACCTTGATCTGTTGTAATCTTCCATTTAATGTTTTGGTAGACTCAAGAAAGATTCCTGAAGGAGGCGGTGGCCTGTTGTAGGCGTTTGTTTTCGTGGTTGAGTTGCTTTTGATCTTCTTGATGACAGGAAAGAGGAGAAACAAGAATAATAGAAACTGTGGGGTCCCATTAAAAAGTAGAAAAGCTAATTAGGATTAATTTAAGTTGGGTGATGGAAAAAACAGTGATTGACTTTGGACACATGGAAATCGATTCTGGGTGGCGTGTTTAACGGGGAATCATGGTCTCCAATTTCTACGGCAATTATTTTGGTTCTCCCTGGTATAATACATTTGCAGTGGCGAAACTAGGTATAAATTTAACTTTTGGGAAAGGATACCATTGTTTTTGGTCGTTTAAATATTGAAATAAAAATAAAGTTCCTTCAATGATCAATGACCATGCCCAGCAGGGATGGACAAATATGTTTGACAATTAAAAAGTGTCATATCTTTATGCATTTCTTTTACTACTACTAGCAACAGAGAGTGAAACTGAAAGCGTTCATTAAGTTACCAATAAGAAATGAAACCGAAAGTGTTCACTCCATAAAGTTACCAATAAAAAATAAATCATAAATGTTAAGATTTAAAATTTAAATTAACTAAATTTTACCTCTTAAATGTAATCACATTAATAAATTAAGTTAAACCCATAATTCAAGTTATTTTTATTTTATGTCCCTTGCTTGGTTCACAAACCAAAACCAGACACTAATCCGTCACGTTGGCTTTGAAAAGAATTTCTCCCAACTCATACACTTCGAAACAGTCCAAGAACACAACTAAATGCATCCTTTTTTTTTTTCTTTTTCTTGTTTCTTACTCGTTGAAAGCTTGACATGAGAAGTCTACGCATAACTCGTATACATTTGGGTCAAAAGACACTTTCTTAAATCGTTTCGGAAAATTACATTCTGATATTAAATGAACCCAATGGTTAAGCAGAGGATGGCGAGCACTAATTGCATATTCAGCACTTTTTTTTTTCTCCGAAGGGCATTAAAGTTGGGATAAAGCTGAAGCTAACATCTTTTTGTATGATTTTGGAAAGTTCTTATCCCCATTTTCCCTAGGGACAGTGGACTTAATACATTGATAGTAGATGAGCTGCTTCAGGGACCAGGCTCCGCAAAAGCTATAAACTTATCGTAATTGTAAGGTTACCTACTACAGGCTTTTATGCTCCTGCCTGCAGTTGCAGGCTGCAAGGGGTGAGAGTGGAGGAGCAAAGTGCTAACCCAAAGCTCAGAAGTCAATAGGCCATACCAAAAGTTCTAATCACGTGGCCAAGAAATTGCTAATTGCCCCCAAATAGATGCATCAAACCATCTTACTTTAGCTTTGAACCACTGCTACAAAGAGGAGCAGATGCCATGGAACATTTTCACATAATGTTTCACAAAAATTTGAACCCAACAAATATTGAGACTAGGGGAGCCAGACAGCCCCACCTACTCAGAATTTGTCAGATATCAGAATGTCTGAAAGAATGCTATAGAAACGGGGCACAACCCAGAGTGAATAGAAGCTTCTACGCTTACTAACAGGTCACATTCACCTCCTGTCTCTCCTTCATTAATCAGACCAAAACTGTCAAACAATCATGCCAAATAAATTGCTAGGGAGGGGACAAGATTAACTTACCAAAAGGTCAACAAAAAGGCAAGTCCACTGTTCTAAAATAATCACATTTCCGCTATACATTGATCCTCCCAGATACAGAAACTAAGGAGGGAAAAAATAAGAACATAGATAAAACATGTTTTAGAATAAAACTAGAACAATACTACGTACTTTTCTTACTCAGACACACACCAATTCAAGATTTCTATATGGTAATTGGAACCCATCTAATGTGCAGGAAGAAAAAAATACTTCCCAGCTATAAGAGCACCAGACCTCCAAAACTTGTCATTTCCAAGGAGTGGCTTATGATGTTATTGAACCAACCTAAAACAGCATCAAATAAGATCATTAACATTTGATGGCAGCAGCTCCTCAACTACAATATTATAGAACTTCTCGATGTCATATAGCAGCCTCTCATCATCCTTAGTCACAAAGTTGATGGCAACACCTTTTCTCCCAAATCTTCCGCTCCGACCGATTCGATGAAGGTAGTTCTGTGGTTGTGATGGGAGATCATAATTGATCACAAAAGAGACTTGCTGGATATCAATACCTTGAGCCAAGAGATCAGTTGTGATAAGCACATGAGAGGATCCAGATTGGAATTCCTGCATGATGATGTCCCATGTATTTTGGTCCATATCTCCATAGGTTGTAGACGCTGTATGGTCATGACTCCACATCTTGTCGGTAAGCCAATCTACCTTACACCTAGAGTTCACAAAAAGACACCTTGGTGATTGCTAAGGTCTCATAGAGATCACAAAGCGTCTCAAACTTCCATTCCTCTTTCTCAACATTGACATAAAATTGTTTGATACCCTCAAGGGTAAGCTCATCACGTTTCACCAGAATCCTCACAGGTTTATTCATGAAGTTCCTTGTGATCTGACGGGCTTCAGGAGGCATTGTAGCAGAGAATACCCCTATTTGAATTTTTGGAGGCAGTAACCAGAAAGTATCATAGATCTCGAACAACAGAATCAACAGAACAACAAATGGAAAAAAAAAAAAAAAAGCAAAATCTAGAAAAAAAACCAATCAAGAAATTTTCACAATTACCACGTCCTAACTACTAAAATGCTAATAAGTAAAATATTTTCTCTTAAGCTAACATGTAATAACCTGCTTAAATATTCATTGTATTCAATAATTAGCTTTACAGCCACAGCCATCATCTTGAAGCACAAAGAAATAATACATACAGCTTATAAGTAAGAAAAGGACCTGACCCTTGAAACCTCGTGAGAGCATTTCATCAGCGTCATCCAACACAAACATCTTTATGTGATCAGGGTGGAGATATTGTCTCCTCAACATGTCAAACACACGGCCAGGTGTACCAAAAACCACATGAACCCCACTGGACAGAATCCGTTGATCTTCTCGGACGCTGGTCCCACCAACACAAGCATGAACCTTAGCACCAAGGTAGTCACCTAATGCCCGCATGACCTTCTCAATTTGTTGTGATAATTCTCAATGCTTTGCGCTGAACTAAGCCATAGTCAAGCTGCTGTAGAATTCCAGAACAAAAAGTTGCTGTTTTTCCTGTTCCAGACTGTGCTTGTTGAATTACATAAAGTACCTTGCAGAATGGTACAATCCCCCTCTGCTGAATTGCAGATGGCTTCTCAAAACCTTCGCAGAAAATTTTGACTTAGCAAACAAATTTCACACTAGCCATGTAAAGGAGTGAATTCTTGAACAATACAAAGAAATGAAGCCGTCCCTAGAACTTGAAAATCCAGACAAGATCTTAACTGAAAATACATATAAGCTAAAACCTAAAAACAAGGAAATCAACATTGAATCGCCATTCACCAGTAAGGCCCAATAAGTCTTAATAGTGCTCCCACACACAGGAAAGCATCAGAGTATCACTCTTAGCTCCCATAGAGGTTTTTGACGAACACAGTACTAGCAACAGGTCCAACTGACCATAAGCATAAATGCCCCTAAGAAGATTCTATTGCAATCACATAGCATCAAAAGTGTCATAAACCTCATCATGTGTTGTAAAGAAATCCTGCCCTTCAGCGTAAAGTCTGCTCATATAAATTTACCAAACAAAGCCTCAGATTTCTTTCATAAAATCTGAAGGTAAGTAAACTATAAATAAAGCAGCTAAATTACCATAGAAAATGTCAGAATTGAAGGTAAAACTTCATTCTCTAATTTCTTTTATTTCTTTGTAGGATGTCTCTATATATACAGTGTAGTACATAGGTTATCACTAGTCTGAACAGAAAAATCTGGTAG
>JBBYHM010000022.1:5329726-5357789 GCA_038381775.1 Adansonia rubrostipa | reverse complement strand
TTTTTTATTAAATATAAAAATATTCTTAATTAGTATTATAGGCATCCGTTAACCAAACTCTTTGATTGGTTGTTGTTTTTGTTGGAAAGGAGTATTCCGATGACAAGTATCTAAATCGCTTGTTGGAAACTGAAGGTGCTGTCGGTTCCATTTTTCAACAGGAAGTGGAAAACCCAATTAACAATACTGTTAAACAGTGCAAAAAAGAGTAAAGAAGGAGCTAACTAAAGTTATACTTTCATCAGAATCAATTATAAGTAATTTAATGATAAAAAATAATTAATGAATTTAAAATTTAATTTAATTAATTTTTATAATTTTATAATAAATTTAAATTTTAATAGTAATATTAATATTAATATTTTATTTTATTATTAACTGATTTTAAAAGGACAGTCAAATCTTATAGATCATTGTTTCTAAGTACGGCCAGTCCACACTTTCACAAACATTTTTATTTCCGCAAAACTCTCTCCGAGACCGTGTCCATATTATTACGACTTTCCTGTGAGTTGGAACTACATTTGCCTTTACGAAACATAACCAACGGAGTAAAGATCCTATGATGTGATCAACAGGGAGATCCAACAAATTGTAGAGGACATATAAATAGATTGAAGATTTATGTTTCTCTGGTTGTAGATTAAAACTGAGAAAGAATAACCTGTCGTCGGTAAAATGATGATAATCTCAAATCTCAATGGCAATAGAGAAATAATGAAAATCAAAATTTGTTCATACTTATCAATCCGACGGCAAATGAACCCATTCTTTGGATAATTAACATAGGGTCCACAACACACTATCTTAACTCCGTTAGGTTAGGTCTTTGGTTTGCCTCAGTTTCACCAACTAATCAAAGTACATGCTGTTCATACAAAGACAAAAAACATTAGCTTCTTCCGTTTTTGCCCCGTCGACTTTCCGCGGAAATACTGAGAAAATATAAAAGATTTTAGACGATCCCAAGAAAATCCCAAGTAAGCCAACACCTTCCTTTTGTCAAATTTTAATTGCTTTCAAAAGAGAGTTTGTTATTATTGTTTTTAGTCAAAAAGCTGAGATACTGAAATCGATCAAGGTTTTGGTTTTACTGTTTGATCGGACAGGAAAAAAGGAGTCAGATTCCAAGTAAGTAGCTTTTAGTTTACTTTGATCAATTCCTTTCTGGGTTTTAGTGATTTGTATTGTAATTCATCTTTTTTCTTCCTTTGTGGTGCATGAATTAATGATTCAAGTGGGTTTTTGAACTTGAAGATATCTGGAGAAACTGAAATTGTTAAGGGTATCTGCTCTACTCTGTTAAAAGTTTGTAAAGAGTTTTTGTGGAATGGAGAAAGTGATGAACTCCAAAATAGGGCATGATAAGAATGATAGTGTTGGTGGTACTGATAATGGTCAGTTATTGCGTGACATTGAGGAAATAAGTGAAGCACTCTACTTGCAGAAACCCTCATCAAATGCTTTGATTTCCACATCCAACGTCAGATCTAAATCCGCTGGAAAAACCCGTCCTTCGGAATCAAAATCAAAGCAGAACTCAAGAAACCCTTATAATGATGTGATGCAGAAGGATAAGAAATCATCGTCATCATCGTGGAATTGGAAAAATCCCTTTAAAGCATTAACTCATAATAGGCATCGTTGGTTTGATATTTGTTTCTTTCTCCATGTGCATTCTATTGAAGGTTTGCCTCCCTATTTAAATGACTTCAGCTTACGTGTGCATTGGAAGAGGAAGGATGATGTATTGTCTACTCGTGCAGTGAGGGTTGTGGATGGAATTGCTGAATTTGAAGAGACATTAATGTTTAAAAGTCGTGTGTATGGTAGTAGAACTGGGCCACGTAATTCAGCAAAGTATGAGGTCAAGCTTTTCCTAATCTATGCGTCTGTCGTTGGTGCTTTGGGGCTTGATATAGGAGAGCATTGGGTTGATCTCACAAGGCTATTGCCGCTTACTTTGGAGGATTTAGTAGGGGAGAAAGGCTCAGTTAAATGGACAACAAGCTTTAAACTTTCTGGCAAGGCTAAGGGTGCTACTCTAAATGTCAGTTTCAGTTTCTTGGTAACTAGGGATAATTTAGTTGAATCAAGTGGCAACATGAGTGCGTCGAATTTTTCAAATCTAACAGAGCAGGGGTTAAGTGCAACGGGACACAGTGGAGGCCTCCAATCATGCAAAGGGAATGGGATGATTCAGCATGTCGGGACTGTTACAAGTAATGTAAACCTCATGTCTTATCTGTCACCTCTATCTGTTGATATAAAGTTTGGTACTGAAGCACTGCCAAATTTGGGACTAGAACTTTCCAACTCAATAAGTTTTTTGTATCAGAAACTTAATGAGGGGAATTTACACTGTTCGTCAGGCGTAGACAACTTGTCTGAACATGTGGAGCCTCTCAAACCTAATTCTGAGTCTGCTAAAATTATAGATGAGCGTGAAAACATTGAGTTCTTTGTTATTGAACAGGGTGTAGAAATGTGTCAGAAAGATCTGTCTAAATTTGAAGAAAGTGCTCTTCGGACTATTGATGGCTCAGCTCTTGAAACTATCAATGTGGATGAGATCCTTGAAGATTGTGACACTGACATTCATGAGGAAGCAAAACATGTTTCTAATGTCTACTGTTCCAGTGTTTGCATGGAGGAGTTTGGGGTAGATAACTGCGTACAAGAAAAAAGTAATATATATTCTAAACCAAGGACTATGCTAGAGCTGGAGTCAGATTTTCATGACATATTGGTTGCACAATCATCAGTATTGGAATCTTCATCTGCTTCGGATGAGTTTATTGAGCGTGAAAATTTTATGGAGGTTAAATCGCATTACAAGGCTAGTAAATCGACAAAGAAATCACAAAGCTTGGATGAAATTGCTGACTCTGTGGCTAGTAATTTCTTAAAGATGCTGGAACTTGAACATGGTCCAATTAGCTCAAATTCTGACAGTGCTATTGAATCTCCTAGAGAGCGTCTGTTGAGAGAGTTTGAGAATGAAGCCCTAGCTTCCAGTGACTTCGTCTTAGGTTTTTGTGCTGGGGAAGAAGAAGAGGAAATTGGTTCCAATACTCGTGGTCCTTGCTGTATGGATACTTATGATGATTTTGCTTTCTCTTCTGTTATTCTGCCCAGCAGGGAGTGGAAGAAGGAAAGTCTGTCACTGCAAAACAGAAGGTCAGTCAAAATGCTTGAATACTTGGAGACTGAAGCTTTGATGCGTGAGTGGGGCTTAGATGAGAAGGCATTTCAAAGTTCTCCGCGTGTCCAAACCGACGGATTTGGGAGTCCAATTGAGCTTTCATCAGAAGAAGGTGAATTACCTCCGTTGGGGGATGGCTTTGGACATTTCATTCCGACAAAGGATGGAGGTGTTCTGCGATCTATGAATCCCTTACTTTTTAGAAATTGCAAAAATGTTGGGCGCTTGGCCTTGCAAGTGTCCAGAGCAGCTATATTTCCTGCAAGATTGGGTGCTGATATTATGGAGATATTACAAAACTTGGCTTCACTTGGAATTAAGAATCTGTCCTTGCAGTTAAATAAATTAATGCCTTTGGAGGATATTACTGGGAAAACATTGATACAGAGGTACGTAATCATGTCCATTGGATGAAGTTATGCGTTAATCTTGTTTATAGTTTCTCAGTTTCTTTCGTTTTTTATTCATTTTTCTCTTTTATCCGTTTTTGTTTCTTGATATGCCTGATTTTATGAACTCAAATATCATTACTTGACAGGTGGGATGAGTTGCAGCAAGAATTACTTCGTGAACAGGATTTATTTGGTAGGAGAAACGAAGTTGAAGGATTTCAATTTTGCTGGACTCATGATGATCTGAACTCAGACCTCATAAGTGGTCAGATGGGCGCAGGTTGTGTATCTATGAAAAACCTTGTTCCATCAGCCATGAATAGGATTGAAGCCCTTGCATTAGAGGGTTTGAGAATTCAATGTGGCATGTCAGATGAGGATGCACCCTCAAGTGTCAGTCCTTTCTCGTCAATCAACACGCCATTTATTATAGATAAGGATTTGAATTTTGGTAAGTTTCTCAGTTTGGAGGGAGCTGCAAGTTCACGGTCTCTGGATTTCATAGATGATGATTATGTTAATAGATTAATGGGCCTTTCTATAACATTGGATGAGTGGTTGCAGCTGGACGCTGGAATTATAGATGATGGAGTCCATATTGGTGACCAGAAGATCCAAATGCTTGATGCTCATCAAGCCAAGTGCCTTGATTTGGTTAGTGCAACTGGAATATTGACAAAGCATGTTAACATGGGTATAGCATCTGGTAGAAAGCATGGGCTGTTGGGGAGCAACTTTACACTAGCTGTCATGCTGTTGCTTAGAGATCCCCTTCGAAACTACGAACCAGTTGGCACTTCAATGATTGCTTTAATTCAAGTAGAGAGGGCTTCTGCTCCTGCAGAACCAGGAATCTGTAGAACTGTGCCCGAAGGAGAGCAGGAAGAGAACCCTGAATCAGAGGATGCGGAGGAAAAAGAAGTTACTCCATTTTTCAAAATCACTGAGATTCATCTTGCTGGGTTAAATACTGAGCCTGATAAGAACCATCTTTGGGGTAGCAAAGCACAGCAACAGTCTGGGACCCGCTGGTTGCTTGCTAGTGGCACAGCTAACTCCAATAAGAAAACATCATCAAAGTCAAAGGCAATTGTAAGATTCTACCCATCAACGACGAGAAAGATGCAGGCTGGGAATGTGCTGTGGAGTTTAACCTCCAATGTTCGTGAAGCAGGAACTAGTTGGAAAGAGTTGGCAGATTTGGGTCCACATTCGCGAAACCCTAATATCATCATCCCAAATTAAAGTGTCAAATTTGTTATAGATTGCAGTCTTTGACTGCTCACTATGAATATGCCTTTATTTGTAAATTTCACAGAGCTTACGCATTTTTTTATGCCTGTATGTATCAGCCACTTTTCTGCAACTAAAATTGACAAGATTGCACAGATCGATAAGTTTCTATTTTGCAATTGAATAACCATTTCACACGTAATCAATTCATGTCCATTTGAAAAATGGAAGCACATATTTAGAGCTAAAGTTCTCTGCCTTTATCTATGCCTTTTGTTCTATTGCAATGGTTTATTCATGCTGCAGTCACTTTCTCACCACCAGTCCGTAATTTTATTAATGATTTCGGTTGTAATTAGAGATAACATATAAAGTGTTCAAATAACAGATCCTGGAACCAGAGCCGAAGAAAGAAAAAGGAGGCCATGTTTTCTGGGTTCAACAGTAAAAAATCTCATGTAAGATTTTACATTCTTCAAGGCTCCCAGTTTGATTTTCTTTCTCCACCGATCCTCCAAAGTTAAAAACACATCCTGAGATTCTGCTTTTAACACTTAACAGGATCATCTTATAATTGAAACTCAGGGTTCTGCTAAAAGCCAACAAATTTGTACATGACTAAGCTAGAACGAAATAAAATTGGCCAACCATGTATTCTGATCCTCAGATTTCTTAATGATACCTAAGTGAATAAAACGGAGACTTTTCGATATTATATTTAGTTTTCTTAATCGTAGATACATGAATTGAGTATCATGCAGATGATGTGATCGATTCAAATCGATGTTTGCCTTCTGCAGGAGTTGGCTGTGAGCCTGTGAGCTAGTAATTTGGTCAAAGAACTCGAACAGCCCGGGAACATTAACCACTGATTTAAGAAGCGCTTTGGTGATTATGGATCCCCTCATAAGTTGTAATTACATAACTTGGATCCTCTTTATCTCTTTCAACTCTTTTCTTCACGGGGCATCCTTCAACAGAACATCTATAGTAGTTCCTGTCAATCAAATAACAAGAGGGATGATCTCCTACGGCCTGGTGGCTACAGACTCGAAAAACATGCGTCAAAGAGGTACCTTTTGGTAGTATTATTTTAAAGAATATAGCAATATTTCGTCGTCTACATATTTTATTAGTTTTGTTTTGATTAATTAGCTAACAAAACTGCTTAGTAGCAGCCATTGTACAAAATGATTTCAGGCTGCAATGATCAATTGTATTAAACTAATATATTGAAACCTCTTGAGTTTAAAGATTAAAATCATATAAGCATTGGATAAATACCTTGGATTCGGGCTGTTCTTCACCATCTTCTTTCCATATTTCCTCCATCTGTATCCATCATCTAGAATCTCAACCTCAGACTTGGTCTTGAATGCGTATCTTTCTCTAAATTCCCTTCTCTCCCTCACAGCTTCGCTTTCTCCTGTTAAAACAAGTAACAGCAAAGAAGTATATGATTATCAGTTTGCCATAGATTAATATAGGAACTTAAGAAGTTAAGTAATCATGAGTTTTCTTACTTACCACCTGGTCCTTGAAGGAGGCTGCTAGAGCCGGCAGATTGATTAACTTCGTTGGCTTGATTAAGATTAACAATAGGATTCTCCACTGGCCCTGAGACGATAGCTTCAGGATAATCCTCCAGCCAATCATCAAAAGTAAAGTCCTCAGCGAACTCAAAATTGGATTGATCGGCATGGTCACTTTCCGGTGAGTCTGGTGGTCTAAAATTGTTTTTGGACATTTAGATATATTGAAAACTAAAGGACCGCTACTACTGCTACTGTCTATGCCGTTTCGGTAATGGCAGTGTAGATATATTATATTCTGGTTAATCCCCCATGTAGTTTCGCCATGACCTTCCTGTGACATTGCAGGAAGTTTCAATGTTGATGCTGAAGTATTGAGATCTTTGGGTCCCAGATATTTACCATTAAGAAGTTAAAAGGAAGTGGGGCTTTCCCCCAAGGATGACTTGAGAAAGGAAGACTTCCTGGCATTGTTTTGTTTTGCTTTGTTTTTTTTTGTGTGAGTTTAGCTTTTCAGTCTCGTGCTTAGACCAACCCTTTCATAACGTTGTTTGTTAAGGAAGACAAGTCAAAAGTGATTGTGACTTGAACCATGATGATAAAAAGTTGTTAAAAGCCATTAGGATTGGCTGGATTTTGCTGTATCTTTTGGGGTTTGAACCATAAATGCCTAAAGTAGATTGGCTATATATGTGAATTATATGATGATCAAGGACTAAATCATTGAATCCAGGGTTTCTGTTAGTCCATATAATCAATTTTAAAAACCGATACTTACAGGATTCAAATTTTGACATTGCAATGAGATCTAAACTACTAAAGTCTGAAAGGATATTTTACCTAAGACCCATTTTTCTTGACAGAGTGCAAGCAATAAAGCAGACAAATCCATTACTTCTGCGAGCTTTAAAACTCCATGTTCGGTCAAATTATCACTAACCGGCTAATTAAGTTAATCCAGAGTCTCTCACAACACTGAACTTCAAATGGGGACAAATCCATCTTCATCGTTACGGCAGACAATAGCACCCAACTATATTAAACACGATTTGATCACATGAAATAAAATACGTAAACACAAAAAATATATATATAAATATAACATGAATATAATAATATCTTAAAATTTATAAAATACGAATGATTAACGTATCAAAATTTATATAAATATAAAATATTTTAAACATAATTATTATATGATAAAGTATACAAATACGATATAATATGGATAAATAAATTAGACACAGCCTAATAATAGACTCCTTGACCACCCCCAACCCCGAACTTCACATGAAACTTCCATGGTCAGCTTCAGCAGTCTTTAGGACCAGTCCTAAAATGACTCGCTGATCAAAATGAGATAAGTTTCTTTTAGTTATAGTCAACTATATGCACATATCTTTGGCATATATTTTGCTTAGTGTCAAATCATCTCCCATCCCATAATAAACCATTTCTTTTTCAACGATATTACCTGGTTCCTGGAAGCCAGACTGCAGAAATCTGAATTCTAGATGATGGATGGAGATTAAATTATATAACAATTATCTCTTTATCATCTTTAATTATATTTATGCCGGCTAATATACCTAGTAAATTTATAAATGATAAAAAAGCCAAGTCGAAAAATAACATGTTTAATAAATACAAAAATAATATAATATTAACAATAAATTTAATTAAATACAATTAACATAATGTGTTTAATACACATATTGTATATATTAATGTTTTTAATTTTAATAATTTAATTATTATTTTTTTGTTATATTTATATTTACGCAATTGATAAAAGAATGTAAAACATAATACATATGTATTACACATGGCGCAAACTGTTTATGAATCGGATTATTCATACTTTGCTTTCATCGTCAAATTGAATTATGCAAAGTCATAGAACCAAACAAAATTGTTTTATTATCAAAGACTTAATAAATATGGTAGCAAGGAATAAAATGGAGATCACATTTTTTTCCCCTTTATATTTGGTATGGAAGGACAAATTGCCACTTTTGGCTTTACATGTTGGAGGCTGGTAGAAGGGCATTTTTCTTTTTTCACTTCAACTTCAATTTTTACAAAATAATTGAATTTATAATTTTCTCTTTGTTTCATTATTTTGACAATATTCTTACAAAACAACATAGGTTTTTTCTCTTTGTTAATTTCATTTAGGTAATTATTGTTATAATTTTTTGAAGTATGAACCCGAAAATAGCACAAATAATTTTTGAATTCGATAATGAGTATTTAGATTTTACGATAAATATTAGTAAGATAATACATATACTTTAAATATATTAAAATAATTTAATAACTCAAAATTAAAAAAATTTACTATCAATGTATAAAAACAAAATTTTTTTTTTTTTAAAAAAAGCTAAAACTTTTAGTAAAACGCTATTAACTAATTACAAAATTAAAGTAATTTTCTTAATGTACCAAGAACTTGTTTTTCCAGGATAAATAAATTTTAACTTAATTATATAAAAAAAATAGCATTAAATTGTTTTCCTTTAAGGGTAGCAACCTGAAAGTTTAAACTTTTAATATTAAATATGTTCTATCAAGATTTATATTTGAAATAATTATTTATTTATTTATGCATAATAGTGAAGTAATATTTCGAGTTCGTATTGGGCTTGAAACGAACTTCCCTGGCCTAATCTAGTAAATGGGCCTATGGATAGGCCTGGCCCTCAAAAAAGAAAACCGTCCGTTTTGCCTGGAGCTCAGCTGGAGGAGACTGGGATTTCCGGTTTTCTCTACCGAGCTGTCTCTTGCAAACAATGGTCTGTTTCAGGGCGAAGCAGCCATGGGGGGCCGCCCAGAAATCGAAGAAACCTTGACCGAGCAACGCCAAGAGGTCTGCTTACTTCGCCAGTAGAGAGGCGGCAAAGTACTACGGTCCGTTCTCCAAGGATACGCTCGTTGAGGAGCCGGTGGCTCCATAAAGACCCTCGTTTATTGCCCTTCAATTAAGAACAAGAAGGCTAGTTTCGCTCTCGTTTGCCAAACCCTTAAACGTGAGTTAAATTAATTATTTCATTTATTTCAATCAATACTACCTATGATAATACAAGCAAATTTATTTGAAATATTTCAGCTGATTATATCTGGGCTTTGATTTAGCTTTCAGGTCTTCCTATTATTAGGGATGCGTTGGAAGCTACTAACATATTGAATAGTAGATGGAAGGTAAAAATTTATGAGTTTTAAGTAAAAGAAAAGCAATGATTTCTTTATACTGCCCCTCACTTGCATTGTTTTGTTGCTATAGTATTATTTTACTGTAAGTGGTGGGTAAGTGCTTGCTACTTAATTAAGTCAGGTGTTTGATAATTGTGATTATTGTTGTGATGATGCAGAGGCAAGAGGAATTGGTTTACATAATCACATATGACATTCATTTTGGACAGGTAATATTTTTTGTATCTTCTTTAGATTCACATTTCCACATTTTACAATTTTTTTCCATTTTTGGTCTTATCCGTGACAATGTGTGAACTTTCTCTGAAACATGACTGAACTCTTGAATTTTACCCGTTGCATAGTCGGTGAGAAGATAGCCGGGGTTCTCGTCTCTAGGGACATAATGCAATTAGCGATAACTGAGCCATTATATGTCTAATGATGATGCCTAGAATTCTCAAATAATCTTTTGACCTTCTAAGAAACATCTTTTTTATTTCGAATGTGAATAAGTAATATGGTATTGGTTACATTTATATCTTCTGAGTTCCTGAATTCCTAAGACTGTCTCACTGAGTTAATGTGAGGAGGTGAGGTATGCTGAGGAATTATGGCGTTTTTTATTTAATGGATTGGCAGTTGTTTCCTAAAGGGTTTATTCTTTCACGTGCTCTTTTCCAATGTTTTGCATCTTTGTTGTTGCATAGATGTAGTAATTTTGTCTTATGTCTTGAATTCTAGTTCCTAGGAAATTTCATTTATTGGTGATGCTGAGAAATTTCTTGTAAAGCGGAAAGTTTCTCTTCAATCTGCTTTAGCTCGGCTTTTAGTGAGGAAAAATTACACCAACTCCTGCTATGTGGTAAGATATATTTTTTTTCATCAAAGTGTGTCATTCCGTTGTTTGTTGAATTGTTCCTTGATGTTCGACTTAATTGTCTATCACAGATGTTTCAAAGCCCCTCTATGTTTGGATGAAAACTCTTCAATCGGGTGTTGATTCTTCCTGGGTTGAATTAGGGAGACAATACATGGTGGGTTCTGACCCTATACTAATGCTAAACCTAAGTGGGTTACGATGAATTATTTTAAATGTTTTTATAGTTAATATGAAGTAATAGGAGTGAAGCAAATGCAACGCGTCATCAAACAGAGTTAATCTCTGAAACAACCCTGCCTGCGTTTCTCAGTACTCCTTGTTTAATTATCATATTTTTTTTGTGTTCCTACAGTAACCTAATCTTTATCATTTCTTATCTAATTCAGAGGCCAGTTTGTGAGGTGTTCTATTTTGTTACAATCTTTCATTTTTAATAGGTGCAGAAAGATGACACAGTTCATGACTCGTTAAAACTACCTCCAAAATGTGATCTTCATGATCATCCTTTGGTTGTGAATCGATGTTGTTTATGCAAGTTTTTCATAAATTCATTGAAAGTGAGTCTCCTCCTGGAAAATTAGTGTGACTAGGTACTGATGGCAGTTCTTTTTCTCAGTTTTGATTCAAATTTATAATCACAAAGGGAAAGTGAGTTCTACGGTGCAGCTGTTCTTGAGTTTTATCTCGGCAGCTATGTGTAGTTTGCTTGATTCCAATTTTCTGTAAAGGTTCTTAGTGCATGTGCAGTTCCAGGGAGCAAATCTGTCCATCTCGCTGCTCTTATGAGAGGGAAAGGAAAGTTTATAGCCTGTGAACTGAATAAGGAAGGTTTAAAATGTTTAGAAGACACTGTTAGATTATCTGGTGCAGACAGTACCCTTTAATATTTTTTGATCTTTTCATTTATCTGCCTAAGTACTGTTGTTCAGTGGCCTGCTGTATATGACTTTTTGGGAGCTGTTCTGTATGTAGAGCATTCTTTGATCCGTTATCCTCATTTTATGATTTGTCATTTTCATTTCTTGTCATCTACTAGTGTAGCTTGTGATTATTCTTCTAGTTTCTGTGTGAATTTGTGGTGGTAAGCTGTCCTTTATTGGTGTTGTAGATATTGAAGTTCTGCATGGCATTTTCTCAGCTTAGAGCCAACAAATCCTTACTCCAACGTAAGCATGCTCTACTTTGTTTGTTGACAGCTTAATGTCTTTATGTTGGACATGCCTTTTTCAAAAGACAAAGATGATTGCCCATTTTGTCTGAAAAGTAGAATGCCTGGTGATTTGTTAATTGCACCTACTCTTTTGATAGCCATTTGGGCTTTCAATTAAATCCTTGCAGCTCACACCATAAGTGATGATAAGTTCTGACCTTAGTTCAAACTTCAAATGATCTTTCTCCTCTAGATTTCTTTTAACTTTACGAAATTTAACATTGCAGTTCCGTGCTATTCCTTTTGTTTCCTGCTCAGGATCTGGTACTGTTGCTGAGAGATTGGGCCATTTGCAAATAAATTACTTATTCTTTTATCCATTGGTGATTGTATACATTATTGTAATATATCACTAGTCTGGGTTCTTTTTCTTGCGTTTTTATGTCAGTAATCTCTTCATTTTATCTTTGAATTGTCAAAAATACAGTAAACTATAGAACTTTTGCCTAAGTATGTACTCGAGTAATAAAATTATGGAAAATAGCAAGTATAACTGATGTAGGTTTCTTGGTGGATATCGTGATGTATGTTTCTGGTTCAAACTTAGACTGGCATACCGCATAACCTTCTTCTTCTTGTCCTTTTTGTATGCAGTCATTATTATTTGATTTCAATCGTAAACATTGTGAATTATGTGCTACCCTTTATTCATCAAACTTAGGAGGTTAAGCGGCTAATATTTATGAAACTGATAGACTGCACAAGTTGGCTTCCTTTCAAAAGAAAGCTCTAACACATGAACTATGCTGTTAAAACTTAAAAAGTATTTCTTGTCCTAGCCATGTTTGTTTATTTATCGATGCCATCCTTTTTGAACTTTTAAAAACAGTTGGAGCAACATTTACTTAAAATTGTAATGTCCAATGGATAGATTTTGTAACTTTGTGTAAAATATTGCTGCTGAATGGTTCGTGTGTCGTTCGTGGAAATATCTGGGAACATTATGGATTGATCATTGATTATATGTTTACGTATTTTTCTACCACAGTTCCACGAGAATTGTGTACTGCACATGCTCTGTCCACCAAATCGAAAACGAAGACATTGTGAAGTCTGTTCTACCGCTTTGCTGCATCCCGTGGCTTTCAACCAGCAACTCCATTTCCTGCCCGTGCTTGAAGGCTGTAGATGATTTGTGTTAGTACGTGAAAAATAAAAAAATACGAAAATTGATAAAAATTTTAAAGTGTATAATAATATTATTCTTTTTAAAATTTTATTCATTTTTATCATTAATTAAGTATGTAAAAAAATTATATAAATCTTGAAGATATAACAAAACACAGTGACAACATTTCATATTGACGACATCAATTTACGATATATTACAAAACTATTTAAATTATATGTATAATTTTTTACTTATATCTTTTAAATGAAAGAAATTTTATTTATAAGTAAAAAAATATATTTTTATATGATTATAATTTTTTTAAATACATATCTATTTAAATAATTACATCATTTAATAAATAAAAAATTAATACTCTTAAAAAATATTACTTTATAAATATAATCTTTTATTATTTTAAAAATATTTCGACAATTTATTTCCACAATATCCTTGTTTGTCTCATTAACTGCATTTTAGCATTGGTATCTGAGGTGATCAATGAGTTAAAGCCTTGCCGTTATTGCCTTGAGGACTGACCCGGTTGAGGACAAAGATGGCCTTATTGCTCTGTTTATCAGGAAAGATGAACCCACGATCCAACCATGGTTGAAGCCTGACAGAGCCACGCCTTTATCTTATTCCTGTAGAGGGTAACAAAAGAAAGAGATGTCTAAACGAGAAAAAGAAAGTATTGCAATGACAAATCCGTCTGGCAGATGTTTACAATGTTGTTATATTGTAAACCATACTTCAGGCCACCATACTTAAAACAAACGTTCTTACGACTTTATTTGCTTATTTAATTTTTTCCAATGCTCTTTTATCATTATCTTCTAGGTTGATTTGTTGCCCTTGTTTCCCCTCTCCTTCTGAATCGGACGAAAAACAATTCCATTGACCATTTAAAACTAAGAGAAGGAATATGAACTGATTACAAACAAATCACATTCCATGATTCTATCATAATATTCATAACCCGACATAACAGAAAAGTAGACTCTGATGATATCAAACGGAAAACTCATCCAGAAACAACGAAGACAAACACTAAAACAAGCCATAATTAACCACATTATTTAAAGCCACCACATTATTTAAAGCCCCTATAGGCCGCAACCATAATCCATAAGTCGTCTCTTTCAAGCAATTTTGACCTCAATGGTCTTTGCTTTCTTAGGCTCAGGCGGTGGCAATTTCTCCACAGTGACAGTCAAAACCCCATCTTGGCAGACTGCTGAAATAGCATCAGTATTAGCATTCTCAGGCAGCACAAACTTCCTCATAAACTTCCCGACCCGCCTCTCCATTTTCAAGTACTTGGCATCTTCTTTCTCTTCCTCTCGCTTCCTCTCCCCGCTAGTCAACAGTACGTTGTCGTCCTCCACTTGCACCTTGATGTCCCCCGATTTCAGCCCCGGCATGTCGACGATGAACACGTAAGATTTGGGGTACTCTTTGACGTCCGCCGGGGTTGCTGCCATAGCCTTGGCATCACGCACGTAGGACCTTGATGGTGCATTTGTGACCTTCTCGGTGTCGTCGGGAAGATCCATCAGATGTTGGAGGGTCTGTAAGAGTGGGGAATCGAAACCCAACATTCTTATATCCATTTTTCTCTTTTTGGCTGCAGGAATTTCGAGCAAGATTTTTGGTAAATCTATTTTAGCTTTCGCAAACTAAATTACGCTGCTTATTGGACACAAAGCGCGGATGATTTAGCGTATTTATAAGGGTTGGGTAGGAAGTTTCTGGAGGAAAGTATCAGGAGTTTTCCAGAAGACTGTATTAAAATCGAGAAAATTTCCAGAACGTTTTGGAAGACCAAGAATTCTTACATCCTTTTTGACTTTTCTTACACGAGTTCTGCTTCTTTTGTCTTTTTCTACTGTGGAAGTTCTTTATTATTATTATTATTATTATCACAGCCAAAAACGCGAATTCGTTATGATATTAAGTAAATCTCGTTTATTTATAGCAGTAAAATTGCATTCACAATTTTTAATATTGTAAATATATAGTAAGTAACTTTAAACAGTACCTAATTAACTATAAAATTGGCTTTGGCTAAAACCCAGATCCAAGTAGCATTATTTAACTCAAACAAACCAATAATTGTTCCATCGGGAATTCAATCCAATTTGCATATATATATATATATAAGGCTAAGGAGTTGGATTTCAAGCAACCTTTGTTACACAGGAAAAAAAAAAATTTTACTTTTTCATATACTTCCATAAACAGTGTTTACTTGCAGATTTAAGGAGCAGGATTAAAACAAGACCACTCCACCGAAAGCTCTTTTTAGTGTCACAACGAAAAGATTAAAAAAAAAAAAAAACTCACAACGGCACGCACGTTGAGCAAAGCCTGCAGTCTCAAGCTGCTTTTATTTGAAGCTTAGCATACGCTATAGGAGCTTAGTTTCTGACTTCTTAACTCACTTGCACTTCAACCGTCTTGGGCTTCTTAGGCTCCGGTGGTGGCTTCTTGTCCACTGTCACAGTCAAGACCCCCTCCTGATAAGAAGCTGATATCTTTTCTGTATCAGCATTTTCTGGGAGCTGAAACTTCTTCAGATACTTACCCAGCCTCCTCTCCATCTTTATGTACTTCACGCCCTGATCCTTCTCTTTCTCCCTCTTCCTTTCTCCACTCACCACCAGCAAGTTTCCCTCTTCAACTTGGACCTTTACCTGGTCCGGTTTCAGCCCTGGCATGTCTATCACCACCACGTATGCTTTGGGGCAGTCTTTCACGTCTGCTGGTGTCGCTGCCATTGCTTTTGCGTCCCAGATGTAGGCTCGAGAGGGATGAGGGGTCTGGGACTTGTCGGCATCGTCAGGAAAGTCAAGGAGCTCATGGAGGGTGTCAATAATTGATGGATCAAATCCCATGACTCTCCAATCCATCCTCTTTCCGCTGGAATTTCCTTTAGATGGAGAAAATTGGTGTTCGTTGGCTTTGGAGAGAAAGCAATGCTACTTCTGGTTCGCTTTTATAGTGACTTTGATTGGTGAAACCTGAAGTGCTTTGAGGTCTTTTAAGGAGCCCTTTTCTTCTGATGGGTGTTCTTGGGGTGATGATGCGTAGCTACTGCTAGAGAAACAATTAGCCATCGGTTTTAAGATGACTGACAAATGAGTTGCATGCAAGAATGCTTGTGAACAAGGCTTTTATGATTACACGTCCATGGAAGGAATGGGCTGCTGATTTTGGAGAGATGGATTGAGCTGTTAATTTAGCTGAAGGCTAAAAGCATTCGGTGGCTGTTGTCTTTACGCTTTATACGTGGCTGTCGACTGGGATGTTTGAGACCCACGTGGAGTAGGTCTTCGGGGGGCGTAGCAACTTTGGGTCAGGGTTAGTAACCTGAACTCCGGCTCAAGGTTCAACCAAAGCGCGCGGTCAAGGGTTTAAAAATCACTTCGGAAAATAAAAATATAGGTCCTTAGACTGCGATGCACATCTTGTTACTTGAAATTGAGATAAATATTAAATATAAATATATTTGATAAAATATAATTTTTATATATTTAATTTTTTAAAAAAATTATTATATATTTATATTTAAATATTTAAATAAAAATACAAAATCAGGTACCATAGAGGTATACATTGCCATTCTCTGCTTCCTGCTATGAATGATGGCACTGTAGACAAAAGGAGTTCTTACACTCACAACAGCAAAACGAGCGATTAATCATTCTGGCCGAAAGAGAACAGTAATTTCCAAAGCTTCAGACTTTCGGGTTGAAATTTCAAACGAAAGACGACATATTTGGGCTAGAATTAGTCTCTATTGTTTCAAAATTTGCCGGTAAAATCATTGAGATGGGCTTAGTCCCAGGTTAGCGAGTGCTGTGTCTTGGGCCTCTGTGGGTGTGCTTTTCTCGAATTTCTTCCCGATGTCATAGACCCCAATTTGACTTTCAGGTCTCTCACAACGTCGATATCTAATCTGTCTAAACTCTACCCTGCATAAATCATATAACCTTGATTTTTTTAGTTGTTGAGGAAACATTTAACTCCCTACATAATCTTGAAACCTTTTGTCCTTTTGTTGTATGCTACAAAGTTGATGTTCAATTTATGTCATACAACTCTTAGGTTCTAAGAGGCAGAAACAGGATATCAAATTATCAAACTGCAACAAAAATTATAAAGCAAAGTCGGTTTTGGAATTTCAAGTTGCTGTAGGTCAATTTACTGTGTACTTCAGTCAGCTGAGCAAGGGAATAGAACAAAATGCTTTCTTTCCTCTGTTTTTAGACCATCAAACCAATTCCTTATGCAGAGTTAAGGAATACAATTATCCAACTAATTCCTGTTTTTCATGAAATAAACTGATTTCGTTTTTACAAAAGTGAGCTTTGACTCTTGCTTAATTTCGCAGATGAAAAGAGTAAAACAGAAGGAAAGAAAAGAAAATTAAGGAACAATGGATCCAACAAGAAACAAACTTTAATTTTTATTTTATGTATTCATAAACTTCGAAACATACACAACCAAAGCCAAACAAAAGAAACACACAGATCTTAACATATATATATATATATATTTTGCAAATCAAAACATGACTCAACCATATCCCTTATGCAACTTTGACCTCAATGGTCTTAGGTTTTTTGGGTTCAGGTGGAGGCAGTTTCTCGACAGTCACTCTCAACACCCCATCCTGACAGACTGCAGATATCTTATCTATGTTTGCATTTTCAGGCAATACGAACTTCCTCATGAACTTGCCGACTCTCCTTTCCATCCTCACGTACTTGACGCCTTCTTTCTCATCTTTATCTTTCTCACGCTTTCGCTCCCCGCTCACCACGAGGACGTTGTCATTCTCCACGTGCACCTTGATCTCACTGTGATTTATGCCGGGCATGTCCACGATGAAAACATAGGATGTCGGGTACTCAATCACGTCAGCCGGCGTGGCGGCCATGGCCTTTGCATCTCGAACGTAAGCTCGAGACGGGTTGTTTCTGGACTTCTCGTGTTCCTCTGGGATGTCGAGCATGTCTTCCAGGATTGTTAAGAGTGGAGAACTGAAGCCAAAGTTCCTCAAATCCATGATGCAAGCTCTAGAAACGTAGAAGAAAACAAAATAAAACCAGAAGGCGTTTTTTTAGAAAAAGAGATTTGATATGTAATGCAGTAAGTTTTCAGCTGACTCGTGATTGATTTAAAACGCTTGGAGTTGATTCGTATATATAGGAGAAAAGCGTGGAGGCGAGAATTCTAGAGAATAATAATCTATGCAGAGGGAAAAGTTGGTAAAGGGGCTTCGCAATGTCCTGTTCTGTCTAGAATACTGAAGAATACAAATGAAAGTTCCGCAATTTTCTTTATTTCTTTTTTTTTTTAATATTTATTTTGGGCCATAAACTCATAATTAATAATTTCAGGGCCTGTTTTGTCAGGCAGGATAATAGGTTATGAGTTCATGCTGTTTATGCTGCTTCGTTGAAGCCCACATATCTGGACCAAATTTGCAAGAAAATAAGCCCATTTTATGGTTGGGCAAAGCTTGACCGCTATAGCGTGCCTCCCGTTGCGATCTATATGTACAGCAGGTTGCCCATTACACAGTTTATGGATGATACAAACTCGAAGGACCCTGATGATAATAACGTTGACAAAAAAATGACAGCCAAACGTACAGTAGTGAGGTTACAGATGTACAAATCTAATTGAATCATCTTTCTCCACGGGATTTCAGGATCGAATGAAGATTTGATGATGCTTTATTTATACTCAATGGGTCATCAGTCATCGTCCACTTCATCCTCAACATAAAGTGAAATGCTCTTTATCCTTTTTATTGATGTAACCGTACTTTCTAAGCAACCATAAGGTCATCCGAATGACATTGCCTACAAAAACGAGTCCCATCATCACCAGCCATATTATTAGTGAAATTCTGGTCAAATGAAACAGCATGGTTTTCAATTGTCTTGGTGTCATTATCAATGCAACAAAATAGGTTGGTGTAAGCGATGAGAGTACTAGCCACAGGATCACCACCTGAATCCACATCACCTGCGCCGTTTATAAGTAATCCACTGATGAGTAGCAAAATTATGCTCAATGATGCAAGGAAAGCGATTGTGTTCAATAGCATGAACGCCTCATATTTAGCTGGATCAGTATAAGCCATTACTGACAAGCCTGCTTTGTGCGGATTGTCGGCCAGGTTGCCATCCGAATCAAGTAATCATCTGACCATACGCCACCAGGTGGATATACTGAAGGTTGAAAGGCCACAGTTGCAAGCAACGATGCTACAACCATTAATGCACTTCGTTTTCTTCCCAACCATTCAGCGTGTTTATGTTTCTCAACCACTGGCTTGGAATCAGTTTCCTTAAGCATTGGTGGCTGTGCCTGCATTGTGGGGCAGAACTTGTACAATTTCCTGATTCTTTGCGGTGAACTGAGCTTTTTTTGCCATTCTTGAAGCTCCAGCTTTCTGAAGGCATTCTTTTTAATTTCCATGTCCCTTAAATCTCTTTGACTATCCAATAAAAGGTCGAGGGCGTTGCAACCATTTGAATTTCGAGCATTCACTTCAATCTTGTTATTCGTACGTAAATATTTTATCATCTGCAAAATTAAATGATAATCATGCAGGACTCGAAGATTCCTGAGAAAATTAGCAGGCAGTTCAACCAAATTGTAGAGTTAAATGATATAACTTCTGAATCAATTAAAACGATCAGAGAATCGAAACTGCTAAAATTCAATATGTTAATTTCTCTGGACAAAACAGACCTCTTTAACTGTTTCTTGGCCACGGCTATATGCAGGACAGAGTTCCCTTCAGAATCTCTCCGAGTCATGAGCTGATCATCTTTTCCCACAGATTCTACCAAAACCTTCAATGCTCGTATATGGTTGTTCTTCACAGAGAAGTGGAGTCCAGTCCACTTTATCCTCCACCGGTCAACACCCGATTCGCCTCCAGTCTGACTCGGACCAACTCCTTCAAAACCTCAACTCGACCCCAGATCGCACTTAGATGCAGGGGAGTCCTACTTTGACAATCCTTGGCCAAAAACATGTCAGGGTTCACCGACAACAATTCTTTCACTGTTTCTGCGCACCCTTGGACTGCTTCCATGTGAAATGGTGAAGAACCGAGGGAGTTTAACTCGGTCGCAAGCTCTGGGCTTTGAGTCAATCGTTGTTTAGCAAAAGCTCAGTGACCTAGAAGAGCGGCCACTCGTAAAAGTGTGCCTGAAAGAGATGATGTGGATTTGCTGAGGACATCGGGGTCTTCTTGGAGTGATTCAAGGATTTGTACCAAAAAATTAATTGTGTTTTTAATTTCTTTTGATAATCTTTGTTGCAGCAAGATATATCAATATTTAATATGATGATACAAATATAATATATATAAAATTAAAAAAAAATTACGATATGAATATATTTTTAAAATTTATTTAATATAAATTATAAACGTATCAAAATTGATATAAATATAAAAAAATTTTAAATATAATTATGACACGATGAAATATATGAATATGATACGATACATGAATTGTCAGGTCTAGCTGCAACTTCTTAAAAGATTTAAGTTCAGCTCTTTTGTTGACGTAGAATTGTTTTATATATAATTAAGCTTATTAATTCTTTATCGTTAGAATTGAAATTAAATATCCTCTTTAAGCTTAAGTTTTTATTTTATATGCCTACACCAATACGTTTAAGTTTGAGTTACTATTTATGACATTAAAAAATATTTTTTTATTAATATGTATATATTTTATAATTAAATTTAAATAAAAATAAATTATTTTAATCTAAAATTACTGTTTCAAGATAGATTAGATTGATTCAAAATAAAAATATTAAGATTCAAACTCAGATCCAATCAAATTAAACGGACTATCTGACCTATGCCTAAGCCTCCTCTGGACTGGGGTTGCTTCTTATGCTGTGAATTTATTTATTTTTTATAAATACAGAAGTCAATTAAACTTGAATAACACCAACACCATGAAAGATAAGTTTAATACTAATATATAAATTTTATTATTATTTTTATTTTAATGAAATGAATATGTGAAGTATAAGTCAAAGTTGATAAATATTTAATTAATTTTTAACAGTTTAATTTATATTTCATGAAGTTAATTAATCCAGTAGTCTAATAGTTAAATTATTTTTTATAGGGATTGATTTGGTTAAATTATTTTTTCGAGGGTTTGATTACTACCTGATAGTCAATTTAGTAAATTTTTAAAAATTTCAAATAACAATTGATAAATTAAAAAAATTATAAATAGCAATATCAGTTTTTACCAATTTAATAAAATTGTCATATCCCTATTTTTTTATGTATTATATTATATATATATATATATAGATAAAGTATAATAATATATTTTTGTCAAATCCAAATACGAAAGGAATGTTTCAACAGCCTGAAATGAGAAAAAATAATAATCATAATAATAAAAATACTGTATATATTACATTAAATTTAGTTTATATGTTTTCTTTAAGAATAAGATACTTTCACACTCGAAAAGTCAACTGATTAATTATTATACCATTCATAAATACAATTGCTTAATGCCTGTTGCTTGTGACTGAAAAATTGCGTGATGAGTTGATAATATTTTTTATTCTTGAATGATTTAACAGGATAGAAACTTTAGTTTATGATAATAGCTAATTAAAATTTTATTAAACGATTTATTTTAATATAATGTAAGAACCCCATCTCAAACACCCTCCACAATTGAAGATCATACAAGTTCGCAGAAATTTCCTACAGGCAACTAGAATCTAGTATTATGAATCTTTTGTCAGTTTGATGTTTTGAAGAAACTGGCTGTTTTGTCGGCAACCCACAGGAAGATCAGTAACTTCCGTACACATAAATATGAATTGAACTGAACTGAACTGAACTGAACTGAAACGAAATGAAGCAGTGAATTGAGCAATAAGTTCTAATTCTATTTACTTATTCTTTTATATATTGAATTTCATTATTACACTGAACCTTTGACACATGGTACATATTGCAGATACATGTATGTATACCAGTCAAACACCTCGAAGATCTGGTAAAATCAAGCCATCGGAATCTTCGAATAACATATTGTACTACAAATAGTATTTGATGACTAGAAGTCGGTACTATTCGTGTCAGGTAATGGTGGTGGCGGTTTCATCTTTTTCCCAAGGACATTTTCAACTTTCTTGAACAAATTTACAGTCAACCGAATGGTGTGGCCCAGAAGAAGAAGAGCCATCACCCCAATCCATACCTTGACAGCATCTCCAAGCACGCGGGTGACAGTTAGGTGCTGCTTTTTTGGTGTAAAGAATAGAAGTGAAATTCTGTATGTAAGGGCCATGGATGTGATAGCAATCCACACAATCACTGTCAACATCCACATGAAGAACCTTCGCTTGAAAGGTAACCCAGTGATCAGCAACAAGATAATGCTCAATGATGCGATGAAACTTATTGTGTTGGAATAAAGGTACTGAGTGTAATAGCTTTGGTTTTTGTCTGCTATTATTGAAGTTCCTGCCACGTGAGATGCTGCGCCGTTGTTGCCTTGGGGAGTTCCTGTCGGATCATCATCTTGCCAAAGACCACCAGGAGGGGTTAGTGCAGCCTGAAAAGCCATTGTCGCCATTAGTGATGCCACCACCATCAATGAATCCCGCTTTCTTGTTAGCCAATCTTCCTGCTTGACAGTCTTCTGAACCATGTTATATCCTCTGGGTGGCTGGATGGTTGGAATGTTTTGAGCAATTAGAGGTGTTGCTGACTTAGTTCTCAATCCTCCAATCCTAGGTCCCGAATATGAAATATCCGCGGCTCTTAGAGCTCCAGCAGCTCGAAGGGACTCGGCAATGTCAAAGTCCTTCAAGCCTCTCATACTTTGTGCAAGAACGTCTAAAGCAGTAAAACCATTTGCATTTAGACCATTTACTTCAACGCTAGTATTGGAAAGTAAAAAATTTATTGTCTGCACATTTTTATCAGTACTACATGATTAATAACAACAGCAATAAAACATAAAGAAGCCCAAACTTCTCTGCATTAAATTGGGGAAAAAAAAAGCTTAGCTGATATATTATGGTGATCCAATTTCCAATCCATACCTCAATTTGTTTGTAAGCAACCGCTAGGTGCAAGATAGTCATGCCATAATCATCTTTAGCATTCACAAATTCATCGTCGTTCATTACTTCAATCAATAGCTTCAGAGACTCAAATTTTCCATATTTCACGCACATATGCAATATGGTGTCTCCCCACGCCACAGTGACCCGAGCTGCGTCTGGTCTGGCAAGGACTAGCTCCTTCAAAACATCAACCTGGCCTTTCATGGCTGCAAGATGAAGAGGGTTTCTTGCTTCTATATCACCAGCCAGGCACATGTCAGGGTTAACAAATAGCAATGCTTTAACTATTTCAACATACCCTTTTGCCGATGCCTTATGAAGAGCTGACGAACCCCTTGAATCTACTTCTTTGGTAAACTCTGGCTTTCTATTGATAATCTCCTTCACAAAATCTGTATGTCTGAGCATTGCAGCTACATGCAAAGGAGTCTCAGTGGTATAATTAACAAGCACTCGATCCAGAAGCAAATGATCCTGTTGAATTAATTCTAAGAAAGTAGTTAAGCTTCCTGCTTCTGCTGCTTCATAAAGCCTGCTTTCCAATCTTCTTGCCATTTTTGTTGTGCGTGATGGGTGATAATCAGGCAAAAGGTGAAGAGATAACAGAGTAAATAATCCAGGCGCTGGTAAAGTTTTTAGTCAAATTTCTCGAGTTCAACTGTGATAGAAGCCCCTATTAAATTTAGTTTGGTAGACATTTCTTTCATGGTGATGTCTGCGAAACCGTTGTGCGGGTTTAGAAAAATAGTGCTTAAGTTGACTAAGAAACATGCGACGGGGGACTATACGGGGAGGGGATCATCTCTGAAATGTCAAATATTATAGCAGTAGATAACTCCCACAATCAACTTGGTTGAATATTAGTCACGAATTTTTATCACAAACGTCCTTCCTAAAATTATGTTTTAGTGAAAATATTCTCTTTGATTGGTATTTACAATTGATAGGAGACATCGATCTATCAAGGATACAAACTGAACAATCCCATTAAAGAAATAAAAATTCCAACACTAAATGGTCAAGAGGTGAGTCCTAGCTAGCATGAGTGGATTCGATCCCAGCACTTCCAAAATTTTCTTTCTCTAATTTCTTCCTAAACCTTGATCTTCTTTATATCAGAAAAAGATACCCAAAATTATGAGTTATTCATATTCCAGGTTTGATAGAAACCCGAAAGGCTAAATCAAAGTTGCAGTGGACAATCAAAGCGTTGATAAAATGGTGCCATTAACCAATATAACTTGATTTAAACTGCAGCAGTGAGGATCGATAAGGTTATGTAAGACAACGCATATAATAAGATAATTGGAGGAAACCTTTCGGGCAATCCCATACGCCTTTGTCTCTGCAAAAAAAGGGGTAAAGAGGGTACGGGCTCTGTCATGAGGAGTGAAGGCTTAGCGTGGCAATTTGGATAACATTTTGGAAGGACTGTGTCATTATTCTATGAAATTACAGATAGCAGACAAGAGCTTATCGAACTCACTTTTCCTCCATATAAATAGGAAAATTTTGATCTAAATTAATTGGTTAATGTACATATTCTGTTTGATTTAACTATTTAACAACTTGGATCACATGCAATAAGTTGGGAAACAGAGGGTAGCAACAGTGAGTCGGGGTCCAACTGCCTGAACCAAGTGAAACTTAAAAGCAGGCTAGTATCTTAGTCTAGGGAAAGTTGCGCAAGTACTAAACGAAACGTGTCCACTTTCCTCGATCCGCAAAACCCTTGCTAAAATCCATAACCTTGTCGTGTCTTTTTTCCTCTCTACCGTTAAAGCTCTCTTTTCTACGTTCTCCCACTTCTCGCTTTCCTTTTCCTTCTTAATAACGCAATCCATTTCGCTGTCTGTAAAAACTCCCACAAGCCCACTTTTTCTTTTGCCTTATCTTATATTCTTTGCGTTTTAGATCTGTTCTCTCTCTCTCTCTCTTAGATTATTGCCCAGTTGCCTGTTGATAAAAGATGAAGCCTTGAAGATGTTTCATAGACTTGGTTTTTTTCTGGTAAGAATCAAAGATAAAATCTGGGGGTTTTGTATTGTAAGTAAATGTTCGACTTATTTCTGTTGATCCACGTTCGATCTCAAGTTTGGCTGCGCAAAAGGAAAAAAAAAATAACCCTTGTTTTTGTTGGTTTTACACCTAATAGTAAGTTAGTAACTAAAAAGTCATAATTTTCCCTTTCCTTTTCTGCTTAGAGCACCTAACTTTGTGCAGTCCCAATACTAAAAGTCCAAAAGATCGAAAAACCCATCACAAATCACAAATTTTCTTTGCCTTTCCATAATCTTCTTCGCCTTTTCATAATCTTCTTCACTCTCATACTAATTTTGCGCTTGACCTGAGTTGGTTTATAGAGTTTTGAATAGGATTTAGGGTCGGTTGTGATTAATTTTGGTGAAAGGATAACACAAGAACAGATTTTAGTTAGTTGAACTAAACAATTTATAAAAGTGGCGAAAATGAGTTTAAGTGCAGCTGAGGATGATTCGGGGTCAGAGATTCATATACCAGCAGATATAGATTGGCATATGCTTGATAAATCCAAGTTCTTTTTTCTTGGTGCCGCTTTATTTTCAGGTGTATCAGCTGTTCTTTACCCTATAGTAGTCTTGAAAACTAGGCAACAAGTTTCATCTACTCAAATATCTTGCTTTAAAATGTCTATATCTATCATGAAATATGAAGGATTGAGAGGATTCTATAAGGGTTTTGGTACCTCTTTGATGGGGACGATCCCGGCTCGAGCACTTTACATGGGAGCCCTTGAGGTTACCAAGAGCAGTGTTGGCACTGCAACTGTTAGTTTAGGATTTTCAGATACTACTGCAACTGCTATAGCTAATGCAGCTGCTGGGTTGAGTTCAGCTATGGCTGCACAACTGGTTTGGACCCCAATTGATGTTGTGAGCCAAAGACTTATGGTTCAAGGATGCAGCGATAGTAACAGTAGCAAAAAAGTAATTCCAAATGTGAATTCTTGTATGTATAGGAATGGTCTTGATGCTTTTAGGAAGATTGTGTATGCAGATGGTCCTAAAGGATTATATAGGGGATTTGGGATCTCAATATTGACATATGCACCATCTAATGCAGTTTGGTGGGCATCTTACTCTGTCACAAACAAGCTTATTTGGAGTGGTTTTGGTTGCCCTATGGGTAAAAAAGATGAGAGTGGTGTGGTTGGGTCTGGTTTCAGGCCTGATTCAAAGGCCTTGGTGGCAGTCCAAGGGTTAAGTGCAGCCATGGCCAGTGGCGTTTCAGCTTTAATCACTATGCCGCTTGACACCATTAAGACCAGATTACAGGTTCTGGATGGAGAAGAGAATGGAATAAGAAAGCCTTTGACTGTCTTGCAAACAGTGCGGAATTTAGTTAAAGAAGGCGGATTGGCAGCTTGTTACAGGGGATTGGGACCAAGATGGGCATCAATGGCTATGTCTGCAACAACCATGATCACTACGTATGAGTTCTTGAAGCGGTTATCAACTAAGAGCCAAGAGCCCTTAACATGATGAAAATCACTTGAAGCTTCCTCCATCACTTGCATATTAATGTAAAACGTGTATCTAGCAGTTTTTTTTTTTTTTTTTCTATTTCATCTGGATCACTCTGTAATGGTGTATCTTTCATGTTGTCAGTCTATTGTAGTTCAATCCTTAACTATGATTATTGTATATGTCCTTTGAACGAATACGTAAGTTAAAGCTGTTAATGTATCTTCAGTCATCTCTTATCATTGAAGGGTGAGTAACTTCTGTCCTTGTCTTTGTACAAGCAAAGGGTGTTTTTGGACAGTTGATGTAAGAAAAATTGGGTGACAACAAGGTAATAACTAGTACTTGAAGCTTCCCATTTTGGTTCAATACAAGTGGTTAACCTTCAATGCCTACATTACACATTTATTAAAAAGTTAACAAATTAAATCATTCAAAGATTGGGCAGTCAACTTGGCTTTTTACGAAGACAACAAATAATGTCTCTTTTCATTTTAATTACATGAGATTAACAGTTGAAAATATGTAAAGCAAATTACACCAATGCATTCTTAAAGAGCAGAGCAGAGCAGAGCATCTTGGAAAGTAACCCTCATCACTGTATAACACCGTCATAGATTTTCTAGCCCATGTTTCTCACTATATCTAATATACCTGAACTTTTCCCATCTATTTTTAAACCTTTTATTTCTTTTTCCTGATTTATGTATCCGAACGGAACTATTCATTACATCTTGGATGGGAAGAGATCCTAGAACTTTCAAAGCAAAAATTTCCATCTGCATCGTTAGATGAAAAGGACTAAAGAAGCAATGGTTGGCAGCAACAGGATGAAAAATGATTAGGATGAGACAGCAAGGTAGCTTTGGCATTTGGGTGGCGGAGATGAACTTTTCTTTTCTTTGTTTTATTATTTTTTTTAAATTTGGATATTAGAAGCACATAATCAGAGGGTTGGAAAACCACGGGCTGATAAGAAAACCCATTTGCTCCGTTGGATTTACTATGGACCATCCAACATTTGCCATTATTAAGAGTGGGTATGGAGGCAAGCAGAAACAATGGGCAATCCCCCCACTTCTCTTTTCCCGTCTGAATTCTATCCACAACAGGCACATGTGTCAGAGACCAAACTGAAACAGCTGAGTTGAAGCCCATTTTAAGGACCACTTCTTCTAAAGTCGGTGTTGGGGTAAAATACAAGAGGCGCAAAACAGTCATTTATGTAGTTTTAGTTATATCGTAGAGAGCTACATATTTAAGAAAACTCGATGATGCCACGCAAATCAAACTCAGTTTCAGACGTTACTCAGAACAACCATGACCCACCGTTGGATTCACTTTTTCATGCTGCTTATTTTATTTTTGGGGTTGCAGTTACAATTTACAAACTAGTCTCCATTTTTTTATTTTCTTTTGTATTTTTTCTTTAAGAGACAAGGAGTTAAAATGCCTAATACTATCCACCAAAGACTCACACATGCAAGTCACGTGGCTTCCATGGTGGACAAGGCTTCTCAATTGAAAACAAGATATCTTACATCGTAGTATTTTAATAATTCAATCTTTTCATCTCCTTTCTCAAGTAGAGTCTCGGGGATCTCTCTTGTTTATGGGCCTTAAAACCAGATCAATATCCATTTT
>JBBYHM010000022.1:5301887-5312377 GCA_038381775.1 Adansonia rubrostipa | reverse complement strand
ACTGTGCCTTGTGCTTCGTTGTCAATTCAAATTCCATGACAACTATAAATGTAACAATATTTGAGCATTTGATTTATATACATGAATTAAAATGATCCAACCGTGGATGAAAGAGGCATGCTTGCAGCGCACGTGTCGACCGAGACCCAGAACGCCAAAGCCCAAACACAACGAAGCTTCCAAGTCATCTCTCATGCACCGCAAATGGAAAATAAAATAAAAAGGAAAACCCCGTCACAACCTTCTAAGTTCTAATCCAATCTCCACCGTCTGATTCCCCCCCATGATGCGGCGATGATATCTTGTTTGGGCCAGGGCTTGGGCCTTGGGCATTACTTTTTAATCATCTGCTCTTCTGTACAAAGCTGGTCGAGTTTCAGAATAATTTTTTTTTATAGTTTAATTCAGATTTAAATTATTAATAAAAATATTTTATTTAAATTTAATATATTTTAAATAATAAAATAAATTTCAGAGTCCAAATCAAACTTAAACCCATACTTTTCCTTTACTATTTGCGGCGGGGCTGGCATGACCCATAATGCACAATCACCCTTGTTACTTCAATTCACTTTGTCCCACTGAATGTCTCTGCACTTATTTTCTACTATTAATAGTGAATCTTTTAAGTACATACAAATTATACATATATGAGATAAAAAATGAAATGTTTAGTACATCAAATTAAAAAAAAAAAAACAAAAGGTATAGCACATTCTTACATCTTTTATTATATTAATATTACTTTATATAGTTTCGTGCAAAACTTTTATTGATATTGAGACATGGAGGAATTAGAATCCAACTTTTAGTTTTTGAATTGACGAAACCCAACTTTTTGTCCAACTATTCAATTTTTATCTGATTACCAAATGTTCCACAGATTTTAGGTTAATAGGCAACTGACAATTAATGTGTCGGAAGCACATGTGTTTTAACAATTTCCCTATGTAAATCTTCTGAAAGGCTTTAGAATTAAGAAGAAACTCTAGTAAAGAAATATTTACACTATTTATTCCTTCTTTTTTTTTAATATATCGTTAATGAGTAACTTAAGAATATTATTACATTAAAAATCATCAATAAAATTTGTAATTATTACATTTAATATAATATATTATTCTAATAAAAAATATATTAACTAATCTTAAAAATATTTCTTAATAATTTTTTTTTAAATTATCTTCATAACTCAAGCAATTTGTGCTATTATATTTATAAATATTAGCATTCATTTTTTGCTCAAAGTATAAATATTGTGAATTGAAAGGGCACTGAGGTGCAACAAGCTCGTTCCAATACTGCTGCAGTGCTGGCTATCACACACGTGACAACAGACAAATGGTGGAACACCTTCACGAAACTCTTATTGAGCTAACGCTGGGTCCGAAGAGAGAAGCTCCACGAAAGTCGAGAGGAAAATATTAAACAAGACACAATTATTGAATAAGATGCATTGCATGAAATGTCTGGCATGGAGAGAAAGAAACAGAAGAATGTACGGCGAAGATACGAAGCCTACTTCACCTACTCAAATTCTTCAACAAATTCAAGAAGTTATTTAGACTCTGTTTATATGGTCTAAGGAACATTGCTGCTGATCCTGTTAATAAGGATTTGTGTGATGCTTGGAGCCTAAATATAAAACATAAATTTATATAAATATAAATATAAATACAAAATATATTAAACTTGCATTAAGATACATGGTAATTAGTATCTTAAAAGCTGATACGTCAGAGGCAATCTCAGTCTCAGATGAGATGTCGTTGGAGTGTTGGAGACACACTGTGAAATGAAAATGGTTCACGTTCCTTCGATATGGTCCCCGCATTCCCTGGTCCCACTCCCTCCAATGGCCAAACTTTAGGGTCCCACCAGAACAACGCCTGACGCCATGTCAGCCGTTAATTATCGGCGCCCGTGGAAAGATTACGGTATTAGCTGTATCTGCTCACATTGGACCCCGCATTGTAAGAAAAAAAAAAAGGAAAAAAAGTCAGTCGACAGTCCGTACTTTGTTCTGGCTCCCCCTCTCAAATTAATGCCCTTTAACTGTATTTAGAAAGCCAATTACTAAGCCCTTAGCTACGTTATTAGACAAAAGCTTTTGATTATGAGTTGATGACTGAAATCAAATCAAATAGTTATATAGTAGTATTAATTTACTTGTCCTACAAATCGGCTCATATAAGTCATTTGGACGATCAATAAATGTAATTATAAAATATATGATGATATATTACAAATTATTTTAAATTTAAAAGGAAAAATGAAATTTATTAGGATAGGTTGATTTCAAGTTTTATCATTAATGATTCATCCCAATGTTAAGTAAACGTTTGCGTCCTTTATTAGGAATTGACGAAACTTAATTATTGTCTTCAAACGTTAATCACCAAAAATAAAATAAAAGAATGAAATTAAATCTTATATTAAAAAGAATTTAAAATTTTGAGATGCGTTAAGACTTTTTAAGTGTTACTTTAAAAAGTCCAGATTTAATGGATCATTTACAATTCTTATGGCCATTGAGAGTAGGAAACTTGGTTGAAGAGAGGTATGGACCAACATTCAAGCACTGGGTTATATAAATCAAATTCAAAGGCAAATCGCGCCGGTTATAGCGTTTTCTCGGTAAGCAGATTAATGCCACAGGGGGCGTCGTGCCTAAATGTGGCAATTCAAAATTTCATTGCTACCAGGCCCTACTTTAGAAGCTAATATTTAAGGTCTTCAACCAGATCTAGTATTATCCATCAGATGTTTGAAAGTACGCATCCATCATTGTCTAATTGCCGATTGGAAGCCACCCTAGCAATGTACCTTATTTTAACTCTCTAATTCAAAGCTATTGATGATAGAGACCAATGTCATATGACGTTATATGTAAATATGTATCAGATATAAATATATTTAATTTTTTAAATATTTTTATGTGTTTAAAAAATATTTAAAATATTATATTTTTATATTTATTTTTAAATATTTCTCATATATAAGTCTTAAATATAGATGTTTAAGCAAAAAAAAAAATAAAAACAATATATATAAATGCTAATGCTGAAACTAATTGAATAGATCAAATCACTGAACTTTCAGTATCGTTTTCCCTTTTTCCAACCCTAAAGGGCACAAAAAGGGTTACGAATGTTGCATCCATGATAGCTTGTGTCCTGGAAATGGATGTACATGAGCAAACCAGAAACAGGAAAACATGTGCTCTTGACAGGCATTAACCCAGGCAGACCCCCTTGTTCGATCAACCCTGTAATCTTAAGCCATCCTTTTCAGAATTCTTAAAGTTAAAATCATGTTACTGGTTTAAGATATGATATTTTTTTTTTTTTGCCCCTCAAGTTTTTGGATTGAAGCAAGATCATGTCTAGATCGTGGGTTTGCGAATTAACTAAACTTTTTTGCATGATCTTTCATGATATCTGTAGCCTCATTTGCAACTCCTTTCAAATGTCCTCCACATGGTTCATCGTTGTTAGGTTGATGGATTCAATTGATACCATCTAATTATTTATGGACAGTAACTTCCACTAATTATACAGGGATTAATTAGGGAGCGGGGGAGTTATTATTTCCTGCTGCTTAATTATCCGTTGGAGCTGCCTTTTGATATTACCAATTATTTTCTGAATGCTATATCAAATTTGTCATGAATTCTTTGATCTTTTAGGTCAAATAAATTCAATTTTGATCATAACTCTTAATTTTGAGTTTTAAAATTTTAATTTAATATGATAATTTTAAAAATATTTATAAAATCATGTTTTCTCAATAAAAATTATAATAAAGTCGAACAAAATGAGAAAAAAAAAAGAGAGTTTTTAACCTTAAAAACAATTTTACTTTATAATAAAAAAATAATATGTTAACAATCAAAATGAAATATCTACAAACATGTTTTCTAGGCTCTCAATCATTAGGATAACATAAATGTCATGTCAAGAAATGAGATAATTAAAGGTACATTTAATATCTTTTTGAACAAATCAAACACTAGATATTACTCTCTCTCTCTCTCTCTCTCTCTCTTTTCTAGTTTATGGGAACTGGGTCTTAGCTTTGGATTACCCGAAAACATGTCGTCTTTTTTTGGCCACTTAAAAAACATGCAGTCTAAAAAGAACAGGAAAAAAACACATAATTTTGTCTTAATCAAAAAATAAAAATAATAATATGACTTGCTACATAATCGGACTGAAATGGCTTAAATATCAAATCGTGTAAGTAAATAATAATAATAATAATAATACTGCAAATTTGCCTTTTTGTGAAGTATGTGGGCACTTTTGGAGATGATTCCATCATAGTTCAAGAACTGTGTCATGCCATGTGGCGGAATCTTCTTTTAGAACGTAGTATTTGACTGCACCCATTTTAATAAATTTTATAATTTAAATATATATAACCATCAGATATAAATATTATAAAAATAATTAAAATATATAAAATAAGATAAATATAATATCAACACATTATTACATAAATTTTAATATATAAAAAATATAATTATTTAAAAGAGAAAAATATTTCTCCTCTTCTCTGTTTCAATTTCAAATTACATTTCAGAGCTCTAAATTGAAGGCTCCTCGGTGAACATTTCATGATTAAAGCTCAAAATTAAAGGCTCCCCCTGTTAATTGCCCATGGTTAAAAGCTAATTTTTTTTTTTTTTTGGTTTTCCATAATTAAGGATGTAACATTATTTTAATCTTTTCACTTTGAAATTCAAATAATTTAACAATATAAATATTTAACATAATAACAATTTTACTCTACTATTCTACTATATGTTATATGTATTAGTAGTAGTTGCAATCACTTGCTAATGTATGTCCTCTTTAATGATAGATAATATAAGTTGTCAACAAATACATGTGATTTGTTCTTTGGTTCTAAATGTATTTGGCAACAATCTAGGTTTTAATTCCATGTGGATGGATTGTCTCTATAAATCATATACTAATGCTTACTTTTACGATTTAAGTTATTTATTATTGAAATTCGAGATAATTCGAATATATAATAATTCATAAATGATATTGTCCAAATTTATAATATGAATTGAAAATAAATTTAAACAAAAAATAGTTCAAATTCAAAAGTACATTGCTTCATATCGACTTAATTGTCTCCTCTAATATACGATCGATAATGTAACACGTATGCATATATAATATATAAAAAAATATTCAATGATCAATTAAATTCTAGAAGGAAATAAAAATCCCAATTTTTTTTAAAATGGGATTGTTTTAAGTCCATTCTACTTCTTGTGTCATACGATATTACGGTTCCTTTCAACAATTTATTAATCACTACGCCAACTCAATGGCATTTTAAAACCTTTCTTCCTTCTCTGATTAATTATTAATATATTTTAAGGGGTGGGTTAGAGACTATAGATTTAGTTACCAATTTTTTTTCCATATCTTCAAGTTTTTTTTTTTTTTTTAATGAATATGCCTTTCTGTCTCTTGAATTGTTTTATGCTAAACAATCTTTTCTTCAAAATGACTGTGGATAAAATGAACATAATATAATATATCAATTTCTTATATTATTATATCCCACCAACACCCTTTAGAGTTAAATAATTCAACAAAATTCATTTCATGTGTTCACATCCCAAATTTCACCCCCTTCAAAGTCTACAGCATTTTTTTCCGCCAAAAAAAATCATATAATTATTTTTAATTTTTTTTAAGTAACAATCCGATGTAGCCGATACCACTATTATTATCAACATCTTTGAAAACCAGAAAAAATTTCCATCTTAATCAAACATCTCTCGGACCCACCAAGTCTGACAAGCCCTTCTCCTCCTACAGTGATCGAACGGCCATAAATTAATTTCTGGAAGTAGAGAAAAAGAAAATTTCGAAAGGGCTAAATTCTGGGGATTGTAAAAGTGGCAAAAGAGTGCCACGTAGACAGATGGACAATCTGGCATCGGCTCTCCAATCGCCATTGTTGTTGTGAGATGTAAAACATCTTTTATTATATATTACCAAGCTTCTGTTCCTTTCTTCATCTTCTTCAAGTCGTGCAAATTTTGATTTCTTTACTCTCTTTCTCTTCCTTTCTCTTCAGACAAAGCATCAATTTTGCTGTTTTCATGTTTGATTTCTTTCAATTTCCGACAATACGAAAGAAATCTCAGACATAGGAAAAAAAAAAAAAAAAGAAGGGAAAGAGGTTGTTTGTTGTTTTGAACAGTGATTCATTTCCTGTTTCAGAAACCTACTGTTTCTTCTCTCTATTTTGCAGTTTTTGAGCGCTTCTTCACCGACAAAAAAAAAAAAAAGGACTTCTTGTTTGCTATAAACACATTTTCCAAAACGAGAAGCCATGAATAGATTGGAGAAACGAGTGATGAGAGAAGAAAAATACAGGGTCGAGAGAGATAACCCATCTTTCTCTTCGATTCTACTTGACAAAATCTACCGTTCCATCGACAATGGTGGTGACAGCAAGCATGAGGACTTAAAATTCTACAGGGAGACAATGCAAAAGAAACAGAGCAAAGGTAACATGAAAAGCAACAGAAGTAGAGGAGGCGGAGGAGGCGAAACAGAGGAGATTTCGAGCTTCCGGCAAGCTTGTTTGATTGAGAAATGGATGGAAAAGAAGGTTAATGAAAAGGAAAATGCCGACAGGAAACAGGTTTTCTCTGAGTTTGTAAGAAAATCACGGCATGAACATGAGCATGAACATGATCCTGATCATGATTTTCTTTTCTTTAGCTCTACTTCCATCTCTTCTGATTCCAGTTCTGGTGGTTTCTCATCATCGGATACTGAATCTATGTATGGTACAAAAACAAAAGCTTCATGTTTTGCACCGCCAAGGCCTAAACCTGTTAGGACCAGCGTGTCGGCTCAATCGGACAAACCACTCAAAACAGGGAGGAAAGAGAGCGCTCTGTTTTATGAACAGAGGGAGTTGCATCTGTTTGATGATTATCATTATAATTCTACCTCTGATCAACACACGCAAAAGCTTGATGAAAGTGTTTTCGAGTCAAAATCAGGAGCCATGAAAGTCTATGGCAATTTAAAGAGGGTGAAACAACCAATTTCACCTGGCGGCCGTCTCGCGGCTTTCATCAATTCTCTGTTCACAACAGGCAGTACAAAGAAAGCCAAGAGTTCATCTTCAATCTTAAGCCGTGACGATGAAAGGAAAATGAAGTTATTAGGGCAGGTCTCATCATGTTCTTCAGCTTCTTCATTTTCAAGATCATGTCTAAGCAAAAACTCCCCTTCTACGCGAGAAAGGTTGCGTGATGGAGTCAAAAGAACTGTTAGATTTTGCCCCGTGAGCGTAATCGTTGATGAAGACTGTAGACCATGCGGGCAAAAATGCTCATATGAAGAAGAAAAAGACTCGAGGTTACTGTCGGTTTCAGTTCCAACCGCATGGAAAATTGGGAAATCGCCATCAGGAAAGTGCGACAAAGAGCTAAAGTTTCAAATAATGGAGAAGACAAGGCGAGTGGAAGAAATGGCTAGAGAGTTTTTGAAAGAGTATCATCTAAATCAGAAGAAGAACGATTTAATTTCACGGAAACCTTGCAGAAATTATGTAGTGGACGAGGTGGATGAAGATGAAAATGATGCAGCTAGCTGTTCAAGTTCAGATTTGTTCGAGCTAGATCACCTTGTTCTTTTTGGTAATGATAGGTATCAAGAAGAGCTTCCAGTGTATGAAACTACTCATGTTGAAACAAATCGAGCCATTGCTAATGGCTTGATAGTCTAGTTAATTTTCACAATATGCATAGAACCAATATTTTCAGCTTTAACATTTTTTTTTTTTGGTTATTTTCATTCCAGTTTTGATAAGGTTTATGCAATCTTTAGAGCCTATTTTGTTGTAAATATCCAATGTTTAAGTGAAATGAGATGCTAAACTGAAGAACAGAAGGGTAAAGAAAAGAAAAGGAAATCATGGAATTTTGTTGTTTTTCTGAAAAAGTAAGAAGTGGGGATGCGTTAATTCTTTGATCACGATCTTAACTGAAGAGATACTGACAGTGCCATTTGATTGAACAAGGAAAAGAACGGGAAAGAAAAAGAAAGAAAAAGAAAGAAAGAAAAGATTCGAGATCGTAATCACAAGCAAAATGAGAGCCAGGGGTAGGTGTGATGGTAAAGGGAAAGGCAGATCTTCGCCCCATGGGAATAGAGAAAGTTGAGACAGATAGGAGCTTTTGCTTTCTCTCCTTTCTCTCGAATTTGATCTGTAATTCCGATTGAACCCTTTTTTTATGAACAAAGGATTTGAAATTCTGTTGCTTGAACATTGCATTGACAGCACCATCCCCAACTTTCCCTACTACCAAGACAAAGGGCACTCTTTTGCCTCAACCATCCCTCCTATCTTAGAATCCTCTTATTTGTGAATCAAGTTAACCAAAAGAAAAAAAAAAGATAGCCCATTTCAATAAATCATTCGAAAAGATTCAAAACCCATTCCTTGGACTAATCTTTGAATAAACCATTAAACCCTTTTACATTACAACTGGTCTCATGTGCAATCTTCAGGATGTTAAATTCTTAGATGTAGTCATAAAAAGATCTTCAATTGGTAGATCAAAAACATTGCTGTTACTGTTCACTGAGACTTTATTTCTAACAACCAAGCCTACAATAATAATTACTACTGTTATGAACATGAAAAGCACATATCTCACTTAGGTTCACAACATTTATTTCTCACAAGAAAAATATAAAATTATGCCAGGAATCAGGCTCACGAACAAGCATGATCAGTTTTTTTCTTTTTTTTCATTTTGTCCTAGACAAGGAACCAGATGGTCCACACAATTTTATGTAATAAGGCTATTTTTTTTAACAAGAAAACAGAGTTGTACTCTTTTCTGCATTATTACAATTAACTCTTAGGATTCCTCTAAAGGGACCAGACACTGTAAGTCTCTGCTCATAAATTTTACTGGACTTTCTACAAACAGTACTTGCTCCACATAAGATTGAAGAAGGCAGTGAGCAACATAAAAGTTGCCAATTATGATCACTGTTTGCTCAATTATAACAATGGACCAATCTAGTTGCAGTTGCAGAATTTGTAACAAATGTGCACTGCCCCCCCCCCCAAAAAAAAATCATTTCATTTTGATCATTGTATAAAATAGTAAACGACAATAAACATTACCTAATGAAATAGGAAAAATGAAAATCCAAATAGGTTTCTCTTCTTTGCTACATTTTCATGATTATTAAATCAATCAAGAGATTCAAGTTCAAGATGTATTTTGTATAAACTAATAATGATAAAATAATAATATTAAATATGGTATAGTTTATGACAATTGTTACTAAATACAATTGAGATTCAGCCAATTTTTTCAATGGAAATGTATGTATAATTTTTTTTTAATATATATACGACACGAAAAAAAAAGAAAAAGAAAAAGAAAGAAGGTGCTTGACAGTGGGTATATGCTACTACTATATTCATGTTTGACGATAACTGTGCCATGCACGTTCAATGCCTATAAGATCATTTTCAAAACCAAAAAAAAAAAAGAAAGGAAAATATGAATCCTCCTCTTTTCTCTCCTACTGTTGCATGTATATATAAATATATATATATATATATATGAACACCAATATTATATAAAATGAAATTAAATAAGTGGGCCAAGAGATTACTTTAGATATATTAAAGAGATGTGTGTCATTTCTTTAACTTTATTAGTGAATTAATGTAAAAAAAGCATTATTAATGGTTGATGAAATAATTTTTCTTATATTAATTGCTTTTAGTGGGAAAACCCCCATCCCTAAATAACAAAATGACTTATGTCAAAAGCAATAAACAAATTAGAGAAAAACATAGATATAAAAATAGAGATAAATGAGTGTTTAAAGTTCACGATAAACAAACCATGCTCATGCTCATCTCAAGGCATAGAATTAAGTTCAATATATTGTTAATTAGACTATTAGACCTAATAATAGCCTATAATAAACACACCATTTACCTGATAAATTATCATGCAATTGGAGTTTATGATGTTAACAAAAATGGGGCCTTCACGCTCCCAACTCAGCTGATGAAAGAATCTCTTTCTAGTCAAATTCTAACATCATCATATGATTAGAACTAATGAACCGGCTTAAACTAATCTTGCTTTAAGGGCTGCGGTTGGAGTGGATTTCTAACTTATTCAAGAATTGTAGGCGGAGAATTGTTTATTTACGAGTAGTTCCTTTTTTTCATGCTGTACTTTATAGTTTGAAAGTGGTTACGACAAAAGCTTTATGCATTAATTAATTGATTAATATAATAAGATGAAATTAAATCAATATTAATTAACAATTAATTTATCAGCTGTGTACTAGGGATTATATATTTTGATGGGCTCGGGCTTATATCTCTCTCTGCTTTGTTAAAGATTCTGTACAAAGTGGGAAAGAATTATTTTTTATAAATGGGGTTGTAATTTA
>JBBYHM010000022.1:5288488-5301787 GCA_038381775.1 Adansonia rubrostipa | reverse complement strand
GTAACAAAATATACTATTATAAATAATAACTTAACTAATTTTAAAGAATATCGTAAAAGTATTCGTTAAAATCTAAAGATTATAAGTTAAACCTAGCCAGTGTAGGGTCTTTTTGGTACGTACCCTACTCAAAATTTAGTTCTTTTGAGCATCTTATATCCCCCCACACGGGGGTGTCCCGGTTATTCGAAGGATTCCTTGGGTCATAATCATCATTTTCTTCCCCTCACACGGCTAGCTTGATTTGTTTAAACCATGTGTAATAAATGCACAATTGGCTCGGGTTGAGCCTACTTTAATTTATAAATTCAATTTTTAACAGGGATTAGACAAAAAAAAGTTGACCAAGTCCTCTAATTTTGAGGTTAATTAAAGAAATGTACTATTGAAAGAACAATTTATGTGAATTAATTAATCATATTGCAAAACGCAAATGTTGGCAGAGTTTTGCAGAGGGTTTTGGGCCCCAGGTTGTGGTAATAAATTGCTAATTGATGGAATGGAGTTATGGAGTTTGGACTTTGGAGCATTAGCTTCAAAGTTTCTTCTGTCGTATAAGGCAGGAAAAAGACAAGACGAGAAACAAACAATGAACGGGTTTATATAAAAACAATGCTGCCATCGGAAAAAAAAACCCTTCGGCAATAAGGTACACCAACTCTGATGAGAGAAATTGACAATTCTCTGAATTCATTCGCGGCTCAGTCCAATTAGAGTTCATAACAGCCTGTTAACAAATAATAATGCAGCAGGATATTTTGGTTTTTTTTAATCATTTCATACTTGTCTACCATTCTTAAAACTTAAGTTGAACTAACCCCTTTTAAAAAATTTCCCATTCTTACCAAAACCGTCCAAAATGTTGGCAATGGTGTATCGGCCCGGCTTCTCTCTGCAACTTGGCGACGTGGTCCACTGTTGTGCTACTTTTGGTTTGGTAGTAGATGACAAAAGATTGGCGATCCCAAGATGAGTTTTCCATAAGATCCTCAGCAGCTTTTCCTTTTCTCTTCTACAATACAAAAGCAAGAGAACTCAAGGTACTCGACTGACTATATTTCATGTTTGATCGACAAAAGATTCATTCTTACCATAGGGAAAGAAAAAAAACGATATTTTTATCTTTTTTTCCCTCGTTTTCTTGGAACTATGCATTTTGGTGAATGTAATTGTCAGCAAGTTCATGTTTGAATGCATAGTTGAAAGGGTTTTCCACCGCCCTAACATGCATGCCATTTTGGCATTCAAAACCCCTTCCCATCTCACTTATACTTCCAAAGAAACTTTTAGTCCTCTTTCACACTTTGAGCTGAATTTTCAGCACAACTCTTGGGTAGGATAAGACTAGACTTGGATAAACATGTAAAATGCTAATATCATACTTAAATTTAATTCGAATCTGAACCGACTCGATCATTGATATATCTAGTTGGTACTCATTAAGTTATAACAGCTTGGATTTCAATACAACCGGAGGGAAAGAAAGGATGCAATAACATTAATTTTTCACTAACCAAGCACGCTTTCAAACTTGCAGAGTGTGGACCATCTATACTTGTGGTCCAATTTTGAGTCCACCCTCAATTGAGTTTTTAGGTGAACCAACCTCGCAATCAACTTCAGTTCCCTCTTTTCTTGGCACTGGCATGAACTTCGAAATCTGCCTAGCCAGGTATCACCTTATTCGTCACTTAAAATCATCGATAAACGAACTCTCCCCGGCCCCTCTCGAAAGTTACAAGTTGGACACATTCACTCCAAAAATTTGAGTTAAGATTGAAGCAAATTTCCAAAAATTTTCATTGAAAACCAAATTTGACCAAAAGTAGTCCATAGTTCATTATAAAATCCGTCCAAAACAACAAGAACCAGATAAATTTATAAGCACCGTTAACTTTGTTCACGTTTCCCTCCCTTTGCCTGCAATTAGCATTAAAACAGGCACCTCAGAGCAGAAGAAGGCCAGCTTATCACCTTATCAACAAGCACCGGCGACGAGTTCCCTGGTAAAAATAGAAAAGGCTACGACTGCTACGCCAACATGTAGGCAATTTTGCTGTGGATGTAATGATTGTTTCGGTATTGGGGTCGGTTGTTCCTTCGAACCTACAGCAGCTGCAGCAACAAGGAAGCAACAACATTTGCAGCGACCGACCTCGAAATTAGAGCAGTAGGTATAGTTTGGACCACAATTATTTTTTAGTTAAATATTGGGTGTATGTATATCAAGGTTTATATCATTTTTTTACTAAACAATATATTATGTTTAGGCTTTGTTTTCACAAGTTTGGTCCCTATTGTCATTTGACCATAATTAAAATAAAAAATCAGATCAGACTGAGTAATAGTCGACTGGTCTAAAATAGGTTCAACTATTAATAAACCGAAATGAGCAAATAAAAAATTGGTTTTATAAAATTTTCATTTTTGAGACTTTAATTTTTTTAACTTCTTAGTTAAGCCAAGTGCATTTTTTTTATTAACTATTAGCTATATTTAATATTGCATTTACCTTAAACTAGTGTTTAAACATTAAAAAAATGCATATATATCAAACCAACTATCCTGAACAGTTTGATATCCATTTTTGTTTTTTTAATATTATAATTATATTCGTGTATCCCTAAATGGTATTCTATAATATAATGATATTGATGTTTTCTTTAAAAAAAAAAAAAAAAAGGGAAAGAAAACAATTTTCATCTTAGCTAGAATGACTAGACTTCTTCGAAAGGGAAAAAAATGTTTATGAATGATAAGTTGTTCAATTTTGAACATTTTTAGCTTACTCATTGAAAACAGATCTCTAAAAGCATAAAAGTTCTGAAGTTTTTGTTTTTCAATTCTTGCAGTATAGCCCAAAGTTTTTCAAGCCAACCATCGCTTTCATCAAAGCTTTGTTTAGTATATACTACTAGACTATAAACAAGGCCGAATCTGAAAGTGTGGTCCATTCTTCATCCTTTTGACTTTGAGGGGGCAAATTCTTTACTTTTTCTCCAGTATGGCAAGCACTGTTTCATCTATTGATTTAATTCAACATTAAAACTATGAATAGATAAAATAATGGTTGGCACAGATTTTTTCAATGAATCCATTTTTCTGTTTTATTTCCTTTTTTTTTTTCATGTTAATAATTTCATGCAAGCTCGACAACCCCTTTAGTGGGCCATAAAAGATCAGTGAAAAATGGGCTTTTGAACTTGGGTTAGAGGCTCCCAATATATTGAAAAGGGCTGCCTCGGCCTCTAAATCTTACAATAGGAGCAATCCATGGTTATTAGCCAAGCAAAGATGAATGGATGGTACATTGACCCTGTCGAGGTAATGTCTCTTTGGTCTTTCATTTCTTTATAGCAATTTTTTTTACGTTTCTCACTACAACTTGAACTGTAATTGGTACTATACTTTTGATTGAATTGCAAGAAATAATAGGCCAAGGAAGCACTGCCGACATTTACAGAGGAAATTTGGCGAGGCCTTGATGTTGCAGCGTCGTCGGTTTTATGCTCCAGCTAATGCATGCATGCCTCGACCCGCATACATATGGGTGGGCGATGACGGATTTCAAGTTATTCATCGGGATTTGAAGCCTAGCAACATTTTCCTGGACAATGCCAAGCATGTCAGAATGACAGATATTGGTCGTGCTCGGTTTTTGGGTGATGAAGGAGACGGCACTTTTCAGTTATTATTGGCAAAATGGCAAGAATTTGTTCCCCTTTCTTTGCCTTTTTGTTTTCTCACAACTGAGTGACCGATTAAGGGACTCCAAAGCCTTCAAGCAACCTGATTAAGACGTATCATTAGTAGCTAGCGACTTCTCGTAATTTTGGTTGTCCTCTCGATCAGGAACTTATATTTACACGGCACCAGACGTTATAAGGTCTGAACCCTGTAATGAAAAGTGTGATGTCTACAGCTTTGGAATCATTCTCAATGAACTAATCCCCTGCAATTATCCGTATGTTTAGACAAATTTTGGACCAGCCAGTGTATTCATTGATTATACTTTTCCATACAGGCAGCAGGTTAAGATAAACTAGCCATAGTTCACTAGTAGCTCGAATACTTGTCAAAAGCTGCAGTAAATTAAATGTATTTTTGAACGAATCCATACTTACCTCGATCGGTCCAGTTTGAATTCCAGTATCATATTTCATTTCTCTAACTTCATGTTGCAATTTCCTCCATGAAAGAATACAACAAATTTTGTAGTGAATTATTCCGAGGACAGTAGTTCCGTTCTATGGGGGCCTTATCAGATTTCAAAAACAACGAAATAAAGCACTTTTTTTGTGGTGCTTCAGAAAGATGGAACAGATCATATCGAACATACAAATCACTTATAATTGCCACTATCTATCTCTCTTTTTCCATTTCCAATTTCTTTCAGGCGCCCCGGTGGTGGGGAAAGGGGATGGCGTGGCTTTTTATTCCTCTAGGCTCCAGCACGTACTAAGACTATGAGCTACTGTATACTGTGCAAAATCAAAGCCGATTCTCTTAACAAAGTTGCTTGCTCAGAAATAAAAGAAAAAAATTATAAATTTTAAAATTTAAACTCTAAATTTATTATATAAAAATGATTGCATGAATCTATTAAATTAAATCTTAAATTAAGTTCCTTTAAAACCATTTTTTATTAGCAAGTGCAATTCCATGCATCAACTTGTTTCTTTAAACGACTTTTACTTTTTAGTATTAATGACAAGTTTAATGTGACTAAGGCAAATTACTGCTATTAAAATGTGGATAGATATACATTTATTCACGAATTAATCTAGGTTGTTCATGAAATGAGCTAAAAAAAAGGGCAAAAACTGCATTATAGAGTCCTATAGAGTACTTATACAGCGAAAAGCCTTTGCTGACTTACAATATTAGATGCTACCATTTGTGCTTGTTCAAATCCGATGTCACCCGATCGTGATCGGGTGCATGCATTATTGGATGCTATACAACTGTTTTTGTTTTAGTTTTTGGGAAGATTTTGGAGCTTTCACTATACGGATGTTATAATATCACCTTTTTGATAGTCAAAAAGTAAAAGGCTAGCAAAAGAAAAAAAAAAGGGGAAAAGCACGTAACTACTTTTTGGGCCATGAGATTGGCGTGGTAACGTCATGAGCAATAAATTTGCATGCAGATGTTTATAAAAATCTTTCTTTTACTACGTACCATTAATAATTAATCAAGATATTTTTCATGGAGCAACAAAAATCTTTATAATCTAAATTGATTTTATTTTATTTTATTTATTATTTATTTAATAAATATATTTTTATTTAAATTTAATTATAATTTTTTAAATTTTTAAATAAATGAAATTGTTTATCAAATTATATCGGATTAAATCAAACTTGAATAAAAAACTTGACCCTATCAAATAGACGCATAAAATTTTTAAATAAGTTCATCTCCTCACATACAAAGGTTTTTCATTGGTCATATCTAGGCAAGCCTAAATATGATATTAATATTATTTATATTTATCTATGTTTATCTTAACTTAGAACATGAGTTTTAAAATTTGCTCAAGCCTATTTATATTTGTAAATAGATAGTCGAAACCACTTTAAGCCTGCTTATATTAAATTTTTTAAAATTTATTTTACATTAATTTAAAATTTCTTTTATTAAACTCTAACTTAACAAATACTTAACATTTATGCTCTAATATTATAAATTTATTCTTTATATAATATAAGTAACATAATATATATTAAGTACAAAAATAATATATATATTATATAATTAAAAAACAAACTGAGTTCGAATATAAAATGTTAAAGTTAAAACCTAACTTATTTTTTAAACGAATTTTATTTTTGTTTAAATTAATTTTTTGAATCTAATATTTTTATTTAAAACTTTTTAAATATTAAATAAACCTTTAGATAAAAAATTCTAACGACGAAAATCTTTACTTATAGATATTTTCACATGTTTTTGTCATGCAAGAAAAAAAGAAGTCTATGCAGGATTATGTATAAAGTTCCCCACTTCCACAACCCCCACCCCAAAAAAAAGAAAGAAAAAAAGATTGATGTTATCTAATGTAGGCCAAAGTAATAGAAATAATTTCGGTGGAGGGCCATGCCAAAATCTTCAAATTTGATAATCTTGGTTATAAGTTATAGATAAATGTTAATGGATGCTTTGGGTATTGGTTAAGGTTTTAAAAATATATAGTTTAATATAATTATTACAATATTTTTTTTGAATTTTATAAGTTGATTAATTAAATATAAAAAACTTTCATAAAATAAAATAGAAAAAAAAAAGATTCTTAAGCATTTGTTATATAGGCTCTACATTAGAATCATTTTGTTATTGTCGTTTTGTTAGTAAGCAAGGGTGAATTATTAGTGCTAATTAAATAGTTAATGTGACATAAACCAACTTCCGTCCTGCATGGCGGCTATGATTCATCTCAGATCTCAATCACCACCGACCTTTTAATTGGATATAGCATTAAAATCAAGAATAATAATTGTTGACATTTATTTCACCACTAATTATGTTTTAATCGAATCATAATAAAAACAATTACGTAAAAGTTTATTATTTATAAGCCTCAGTCAATATAATTTTATTGGTAGATCTATCTGATTCTAATTTTAATTATTTAATTATGGAATACTAGATTATAACACATATATTTTATAGGTGAAAGGAAAAAAATATTAAATATAGGTTAAAAATGAGGTTATTTAACTACATATAACTTATTTTGAATGGAGAAAAAATAGGCAAGTGGTTTTTGTTTTTTTCTATTAAAAAAATTTAAATTATTCATATAATTTTATTAATATATTATTTTAATTTTATAAATTTAGTTTTTTAATTATTTTTTAATTAAGTGATGCCAAATTCAGTCAGAGATATTATAATATATTGACTTTATATATTTGAGTTTTTTTTTGTTATATCCCAATGGAGTTGTGTCACTTGATTTAGTGACCCTAAACTCAACTAAAAGTATTACGTATAGTATAAATAATTATGAAAAATATTAATAATATCTAATATTATTTATTAAAATAATATTTATAAAAATAATTAATAAATTATTTTTAATTTAATAAAAATAAGATATTAAATAATTATTTTAAATAATAAGATAATTATTAATCAATCAGATCCAAATAAAAATTAAATAATTGGTAACAAATGTTTATAGATACTAATCAATTGAATATTAAATCTTACGATTTGATTATTCAATATTATATTTATTTTTTACTATAATTATATTTTTAATATTATATATTTATTTTATTTTATTTTTATTGTATTATATTTTAAATTTTTTTTACCTTGTCACCTTTGGATGATTTGCATGTGATATTGTCTGGTCTAATAATTATTACCTTCTCCGCTTGGAAATTGAAATAATTGAATCGATTGCTTTAATCATTGGTGGTAAAATAGGAATCCACGCTGTCCCTCACTCCGGAATCTTTCAATTCCCAGAAATACCCTTGCCCTTTGCTTCCGCTGCTTCCCATCCATTATTGGGCCACGGCGTTCCTCGTCCATGAAAAAAATAACTTCCCACCGACTAGTCAACTTAGTCTCAAAATAATTCGGATTTATTTTAATTAATTTATAAATTATAATAATATTTAATAAATTTAAAATTTAAAATTTAAAAATATTTTATTTTTATTTAATTATAACTTTATTTATAAATATAAAAATTTTAATTAAATTCGATAATTTTAATATGATTATAAAAATATAACATATATAAAATTAAAAAAATATAGCATAATATGAATATATTTTTAAAATTTATTTAATATCAATTATAAAAAATATATCAAAATTAATATAAATATAAAAATTTTAAATATAATTATAATATAATAAAATATATAAATATTATACATAAATATAATACGAAAACATAATATATTTAATAAGATTATAAAAATATAACATATATAAAATTAAAAAAATATAATAAAACACGAATATAATTTTAAAATTTATTTAATATTAATTATACAAAAATATATAAAAATTAATATAAATATAAATATAACATAATAAAATATATAAATATAATACATAAAAATAATACGAAAATATAAATTATCATATCCAACGCATCGTATGATCGCTTCTTTACCTAAAACTACGAGCTTAGCCCTGGTGAAAATTTCCGTTTTCAGTTTTAGTTATTTTGCCTTTATACCCTTCTTGACTCCCTTCATGATCTATTTCCCCATTTCCCACTTTAAAGACTACAGAATTCTCCATTTTTTCTTTGGGTGCTTACTACTTACAATGTTTTGTTGGCTTCTAACATGAGAATGAAATTTGTAGTAAGTGCTTATCCATCAATGTCTGCAGCAATATCTCTCTCAATCGTAGTCATTTCCTATTGTTTGTTTCTTGCTTTAGCATATCTTTTTCATGCTTTCTGTTTGCTATCGTTGCACTGCTATCTGTCGTCTACTAGAGCTTCTATTCCTTGCACATTTTTTTGGGTGTTGTTTTGATGCTTGCATTTTCTGAAATTCTGTATCTTTTTTTGATTAGCTAAAGATAAAAGATACTCGGCTCTTTTGATGCGAGATAATTTTTTATGATCTTTAGCAAATGCATAACTTTTGATTTAAAAAGTGAGATTAATAAGTTGATGATTGTTCGTTTTCTACAAGGTACCTTTTAATGAGAATTTCAGAGTCATCTGTTTAAGATCTCATAAAATAAAGGTTGCATTTTTTTTAGAACGTAAAGTTCCCTCTTTTGTTCTTAAATATAAATCTGAACCCGTGTTTTAAATGGAATCAAACTTCTTTGTTTGATCATCGATGTATTTTTTACTTCTTACCAGGGTTTTAATTGAAGCTGAAGACATGGCAGAGAAAAGAAGCAGCGTGGGGGAAGGAGAAGTGGTGATTAACGTTTCCGGTGCAGAAAATCCGAAAGGGCCAAAAGGGTCTACTCCAAAAGAAGCAAAGCCATCGGTCCCTAAGCAAAATGCAACTGAATCTGGTGCTGTTACAGCGGGTTTAGGTAAAGCAGTGCCAGTGAGCTGCCCGTCTCCGGAGACTACAAAATTTGTTCCAGCTGCAAATAAGCCACCAAAAGTCCCAACTGCAAAAAATGAGCCCCTCCTTGCTCGAAGAAGGTCATTTGCAAAACCCAAGTCAAGATTTGGAGAACCAGTTTATCTGATTGAATCTGATCTGATGGAAGATGACGGTTTAGCTAATCAGGAACAAGTTGGTGGTAATTCACCTTATAGACACTCCTTCAGTAAGGCCTCCCCTGATAACAAGTTGCCGAGAAGTATTAGGACCGATTCTGCTATAACGAATACAGGCCCCACTGGAGAAAATGAATATGATGAGATAATTAAGAAAGTTAAACTGCATAAAGAGAAGCTTAAGGGAGTGAAACCTAAGGTTGTGATTGAGTGGGTCGTATTTTTGTTCCTCTTGGGATGCTTAATAGCTAGCTTAACTGTAGATAAACTACAGAACACCCATTTTTGGGGTTTGAAAATTTGGAAATGGTGTGTGCTTGTGATGGTTATATTCTGTGGTATGTTGGTTACTCGTTGGTTTATGCATCTGGTTGTTTTCTTGATCGAGATTAACTTTCTACTACGGAAGAAAGTGCTATATTTCGTTCATGGTTTGAAGAAGAGTGTTCAAGTGTTTATTTGGCTGAGTTTAGTTCTTGTTACTTGGGTTCTTTTGTTTCTTGATGTTGAGAGATCGAAGACTGCCACGAAAATTCTTGATTATGTGGCCTGGACTCTAGTAAGCATTCTCATTGGCGCATTTTTGTGGTTGTTGAAGACTTTGTTGTTAAAGATATTGGCTTCCAATTTCCATATGAACAAATTCTTTGACAGAATACAAGAATCGGTCTTCCATCACTACGTACTTCGGACCCTTTCAGGACGTCCATTAATGGAGATTGATGGGATTCAAAATTCACCAGCTCATCATTTGACGGTTAGCAATGCAAAAAAGGGTAAGGGAGCTAGAACAAAAAAGTTAATAGACATGGGAAAGGTCCATAAATTGAAGCGAGAAAAAGTTTCATCTTGGCACATGAAGGTGTTGGTCGATGCTATCACGAATTCGGGGCTTTCCACAATCTCAAACACATTAGAGGAAATTGCTTACGATGAAGGTGGTGAGCTAGAAGATAAAGAAATTACTAATGAGGAGGAGGCACAGTATGCTGCTCATCAAATTTTCTCCAACGTCGCCCGACATGATAGTAATCACAATTGCAAGTTAGAAAATCAGCTTTTCATGATGCTTCTAGTGATTTTGTTTCTTCCTGCCAACTTTTTTGTTTTTTTTCTTTTTTCCTGCCTTTCCCTAACTATATGCTCATTTATGATCAGTTACATTGATGAGGATGACCTCTTAAGGTTCATGATTAAAGAGGAAGTAGATCTTGTGTTTCCATTGTTTGAAGGAAAAATTGACAGAAAAGGTTTCACAAACTGGGTGGTAAGAGCACTGTATGAAACTCCAGTGGATATTTTGATTTTGATTTTTTGATTTTTTGATTATATTTTATAGTGGGGTGGGGTTTCCTTGAAAATAGCAAATATTAAGTAATGTTAGCAAGGAAAGTGTGCAACAATTGAGTATAAGAAAATTTTGCTCCTATCATTTGCTGAAATACCCTATGCCATATGTTATTCTCTGGTGGATTTAATTAGTTGTTTGATCCAGGAAGAAAAGAAAGATACACATTTTGGTTGTAATAACTTAAACAATGTTTCAAAATACTCTTGGCAACTGCTTGTAGCAAGAAAATTTGCCTTTTGTGCTTTTGATTTAGGATTGAAAGTCAAAAACTATTCCATTTCTCTAACAATACATCTTTCCACCCAATTGCACACGATCCATATGACTTCATAGTTGTCGGGCTTTATGAAAAGAATTTGATCCGGACATAAGATCCAGGTGCATAGACAGAGATAAGAAAACATTTTGTTGTAAAATGCATTCTGTCTGTGCAATCTCATAGTTTTGGTTGTTGATGGACTAATCCCCACATTTTGTTTTGCGTTCTTAGAAGTTAAACCTAATAAAGGAAAACCATCACTAAAGGTAGGGATTCTTGTTAACATGCTTGTTTTTGTTATTTCTTGCAGATAAAGGTTTACAAGGATCGAAAAACACTAGCACATGCTTTGAGTGACACCAAAACAGCAGTAAAGCAATTGAATAAAATCGTGACAGTGATCCTGATTGTTGTCACTGTTATCATATGGCTTCTTTTGGTGGAAATTGCTACCACAAAATTGCTTTTGCTCCTTTCATCACAGCTTGTAGTTGCGGCTTTTATGTTTGGAAACACCTGCAAGACTATATTTGAAGGCATCATATTCGTATTCGTGATGCATCCATTTGATGTTGGTGATCGTTGTGTTGTTGATGGTGTTCAGGTAACTATTGAAAGTGCATGCTCCTATGTACATTTCTGGATAAAGATTACTAACTATGCTTTTAATCATTTGGTTAACCGACAGTTGCTGGTCGAGGAGATGAATATTTTAACGACCGTCTTCCTGAAGCTTGATAATGAAAAGGTTTACTACCCAAACTCGGTTTTAGCTACAAAGCCGATCAGCAACTATTACAGAAGCCCAGATATGGGTGATGGTATAGAATTCTCGATAGATTTTATGACACCTGCAAAGACGATAGCCAGGCTGAAAGAAGAAATAAAGAAGTAAGTTGGCTGTAGCTTCATCTTTCCTTTAATTCATATAAGATTGGATTATGGTCAATTAGAAAAGCAAAACGTTGCTGTAGTTTCGAGCAGGTGCCATTATCCTTTGGCATTTTAATTGGCCCAAACAATAATTAGAGGAATAAAATACTTTTGCACTAATCTGGGGCTGTAGATCTTAGTTCTCCTCTTAGAGTTACATCTTCTCAATTGACTGAATGTTGCATTAATGGCGTTTTGGACCTCCTAGCAAAGGGGTAAGCAGTCTGATTCATTTACCAGCGTCTTTTCTTTGTTAGCCTACAAATGCAATGACCTTGTGATACATTCATCTGTTTTAGTTCAAAGGAATTCCGAGAAGAAGCAAAGTGTCTTGAAGCATTTAACTCTGACAAGACATATCTAAATGGAATAATCTTTTGAGTTGTCGTATTGCCCTGCATCTAAAGTTTCCTTAAAAAGAATGCTTGCGTATTCCTCAGTGCAGCCAGACTATGAAAAATCCTTATCCACAGTAAATTATATAGATTGAAGATTGTAATTGGATAGCTTTCTAGCCAAACAAGTAATTCTCATTAATTTTTCTGTATTGTGTTTTGATATTCTAGTAGGATTTTATCACGTTTATGGAACTTTTTTTTTTTTTTTTTGGCATTCCAGGTTCATTTTGGTCTATACAATACTTATATTGTTTTGTGCTGTCATGTCCCACCAGGCATTTGGAGGAGGCCAATACCCTGTGGCATCCTAACCACCTTGTGGTGGTGAAGGAGATTGAGAATGTCAACAAGTTAAAGATGGGTCTCTATTTTAATCATAAAATGAACTTCCAGGACTTCAGAGAGAAGAACAGGCGTAGAACCGAACTGGTCATGGAATTGAAGAGAATTTTCGAGGAGCTGGGTTTAAGATACAATCTCCTTCCTCAACAAGTGAATCTCAACCAAATCAATCAAGACAGGCCAGACCCAACATATGCGACCACCTGATCATTATTGCTAGTTGCTCAAGACTGTTTTATTAAAGGTAAGCATGCCCATTTTATTCCTCTTTAACAAGGTGAACTTATGCCCTCTTTTTTGGCATGATAATAAAGGAGAGGTCACTAATTATGATATTCAGGCCTCAACATTCATTACATCAACATTACTATTCATGTTATGTTTAGATGCATGCTCTTTGTCTGATTTTCATTTTGTAAAAATGATTCCTGGTAGTTATATATAAATTTTGAGGATTTAATCAATTGAAACTTCTTGTTCAGGTTTATTGAAGACGAAATGCTGGCATACTAGTACCTGATATGAAGCAATTACTTTATTTCTTTCTTTGAAAATGCATATGCTCAGTTCTTGTGGGATCTATGTTTCAGCGAGGGATGGCAACAGGCTGTTATTGGAGCTTGGCAAAGAGTGGAAATGAAGCCTTGTTGTAATCTGACATGGAAGATGGGACAATGGTTACTGCAGAAGGCCTGTTCCAGCTCCATGTGGTCATATATATATATATACACAGTCCGTTCAGGTTTGAAATGTAAGCTTGTACTATATCTATGGACTTGTAGAGTTAAGA
>JBBYHM010000022.1:5237260-5262590 GCA_038381775.1 Adansonia rubrostipa | reverse complement strand
TTTTATCTATATTTATCAAAAGACAATTTATGAGAATATTTTGGTAACTAAAGAACAATCATTCATTAATCTGAAAAGTATATATTTAGAATCAAGTGCAATAAATTATAATATTTAATATCTCTCGTTATTATTTTTATTTTTTTTGATAAATTGAAGAAGAAAAAGAAAAATATGTTTAAAATTAAACCCAAACTATATATACCAATTGCATTCATTCTTAACCATTAGATCAAAATATTATTGGCATTATTTCACAATTTGGTGAATTTAAATAAACACAATCTAATCACATATTCTTTTTATATTATTGTGTTTTATTTTTTCCTTCACTTTTTTATCCACAAATGCAAATTACAAATTAAAATGCTTATTCACAAAACATTATAAATTAAAAAAAATGTAAAGTTTATCCAAAATTACAACTTAAAAATAAAATATTGAAAAAAAAAAGGTGACAAAATAGGCAAATTAATTGCACTTGGTCCAAACATTTTTAGTATTCATCTATTTTTTTCCATTAAATTAAAAGGAAAGTGGGAGACATACTATGTCAATAGGATTAGAACGTCAACTAAGGCATTGAAACTTAAGCTGACATCACCAATTTTACTCCTTAATTAATTAAATTAAACCAATTTTTTTTTTTTTTAATTTTTAAAACTCTAAAGTCCTTCCCAATTTCAAGCACTATTTAAGCACCCTCCCTCTCAGCCTAACCTTCAAATACAGCTTAGACTTCTTGTGCTCTAACTAAATAACGTTCCCTTTTGTAGTTCTCTTTTGTTTTTTGCGTACATACAGAGAAGGCGCAAGTTCCATTTGTAACAAAGATGATAGCTTGTTTGGGTCGAATCGTGCACGACAGCGACGCTGAGTCGAAACGGGACGACGATATTTCCAGTATATTTAAATCCCTCGACCTACAAGGGAGCATCGAAAGCGGTGATGTTTCCGGCTTAGCCAGTAAAGATTTCGGTGGTCTTTATTCGGTTAAGCCCATGTATTTTATTAAACCGTCTGGAGCCGAGGATATAGCTCGGGTAGTTAAGGCCGCGTCGAGGACTTCCCATCTGACGGTTGCGGCGAGGGGTAACGGCCACTCGATTAACGGTCAGGCGATGGCTGATGGAGGGTACGTTATCGACATGCGTTCCACGGAGGAAAACCATTTCAAGTTCTTGACAATCAATGGCTCCCCTTATATCGATGTCTCCGGCGGGGCATTATGGGAAGACGTCTTGACACGGTGCGTTTCGAGTTTCGGTTTGGCTCCAAGTTCGTGGACCGATTACTTGAGCTTAACGGTGGGTGGTACTTTATCTAACGCTGGCGTTAGTGGACAAGCCTTCCGTCATGGTCCCCAAACGTCGAACGTGACGGAATTGGAAGTTGTAACCGGAAAAGGAGAAATAGCGGTTTGCTCCGAAACCCAAAACTCCGAACTCTTTTTCGGAGTCCTTGGGGGGCTCGGTCAGTTCGGTATTATTACCCGAGCAAGGGTTAAGCTACAATCAGCTCCGGACATGGTGAGTATTAATGATTTTAGTATTTTAACAAAAATATATATATTACGTAATTTCAGTTGTTTTAAGGCGAGTTTTCATTTTTATTTGTTTTCTTGATCAGGTAAGATGGATAAGGGTGGTGTATTCCGAGTTTGAGGAATTTACTTGGGATGCTGAGTTTCTGGTGACTCAGAAAGAAGGCGAGTCGTTTGATTACGTGGAAGGGTTCGTATTCTGCAACAACGATGACCCAGTCAATGGCTGGCCATCCCTGCAATTGGACCCAGACCATGAGTTCAACCCGGATGACATCCCTCAAACAGCCGGCTCAGTCCTCTACTGCCTTGAAGTCGCTTTTCATTACCGCAACAGTGATCACCCTTCAACTGTAGACACGGTAACCTTTTTTTACCCCTTTTCATTTTAGGCTTAATAGTTAATAATCTCCTGCATCATGTATTAACATAACAAGATAGAACCTTGATTGGTAACCGTCCATGAATGATTAAAAGAAGAAGTTTTGGAGTCTTTCGCCGGATTGGAAACCGTGGCTGTGGGGCGTAGTAGAATATATATAGGTTTATAAACTAATAAACCAATGAGTTTTGACCTAGGGTTTGTTTCTAGGTGGGTCTCCTATAAATCTGTTGACCACGAATAGAAAACAGTGGGGTCCTATTATCAGTCATGCCCCCCACCGGACAGTAAAAAAAAAAGTCAAAGAAAACTCAGAGCTTGCTTACACGTGTACCATCCTCAGCGACGGAGGACGGGCTTATTCTCGTCCACCATCATATCAGGGCCAACCAAAAATTTGCATTTGAATTTTTATTATAACAAAAATTTAAAGATAATAACAATAATAATAATGCATGAATTATTATATTATATAGTTTTATCCTCAAAATTGACCATACAGTATAATGTATCTTTCATTGGATTTTCTGACACAAAAAAGATGTTGTTGAAAGTGCCCATTCTGTAGGGGATTAATTACGAAAATGGGACTCTGCTTTTGGTTCTCTCTCGGGTTTACCTGGTTCCGGTCACTTTCGCGAAGCCAGGAATTTGCAATGGTTAAAATACTAACGTTACGGCAGTAGCTTTCGTAGCTGGCCGATCAATGAGATTTTTGGGTGACGTTTTGGTCCCCCACCGTTGCACAAACGGCCAAAGATAACCCCATCATCTTCTGGAATCTGTCATTCACGAATAGCATTTTTTCTTTTTCGACGTTATTGCCCTTGACTCCCTATTTATTTTACTCGACCACACCTTGTGCAGGCCGTAAGCAGACTTCTCGGACGGTTAGGATTCGTGAAACGGTTGAAATCCCAGGTGGACGTCAGCTACATGGAGTTCTTATTGCGTGTGAAACGAGCGGAGGAGCACGCGAAAGCCAATGGCATTTGGGACAATCCTCACCCTTGGTTGAACCTCTTCGTGTCCAAATCAGACATCGTTGAGTTTGATCGAACGGTGTTTAAAAAAATGGTGAAAGACGGAATTGGTGGACCCATGCTAATCTACCCTCTTTTGCGAAGCAAGTGAGTATTTATTCCCCATTTCCTCCCACACAGACACACTTATTTTTGCGGACCCCATCAATAAATGTTAGAACTGCATGTCTGTCACGTGAGAAGATGACGAGGTTTCATCATAAGCCTTGGAATCTCTACACGTGTCAAATGTGGGACCCCTGAGGGACCCACTTCCAAATTTTTGTTTCTTGTCATCGACAACAAATGAATCAACCCATCAAACCTCAATCACCTGGCCGGCCTTTTTCACTCTGATTTTGCTAACTCTTTAACTTAAACAAATTAAATCGCGTGGTTAAGATTTTTCGTTTTCAAAGAGTCAACAGCATTGGGACCCACGAGATTATTAACGGCTTAGAACTTCAATCACCAACCAATCCAAAGCTCCATCATCTCTCCATTTTATCTAAAACTTTACTGACGGGTGTGGTACCATCGTACCTGAGCTCAACCGTACTGGATCATATCCATACTCGACGATTTGTGTTACAGTTTGCGTCATGTTAGGTGTTTGGTCCAGCGGTAAGAAAAAGACAAAGATATGTGGTGGGTCCCACGCACCCGGGGGATAAAAAATAAATATTTTTTTCACCGTCCGAGTTTGCGTTAAAATTCAGACAATAAAAATGTGGGAGGGGGGCATTTTGGTCATCGAGAGTAACTCCTTTTTATGGAAAGTGAGATTTCCAAGTGTAAGTAACTTTCAATCTTCAGGCTCATCAGTCTTTTTGCCATTTGAGAAACGACAAACAATTTTATTCGCCAACCAAGCTACAATGACACCATAGTTTGTCCGGTTCCAGCATCGATTTCATTTTCTCAGACGAAATTATCCTTATTGTGGGCTTTGTCTTTGGCATGGCTTCGCTCGTAGCCTTCTACCTATTTGCTTTCAAAGCAGTCAAAAAAAAAAAAAAAAAGAAGATAGCCTCGTCAGTTTGCGGCGTAAATATTTATTTTGCCATTTCAAAGTTGCCGATAAAAGGGAAATATTTCTAGAAATGATACAACGAAGAAAAAAAAATTGGGTTTGATTTGTCCAAACTTCCTCAATTATATATAGGATCGGATTGTGACCTATGACATGCACTTCACGTCTTTGCTTTTCTTAGGTGTGTGTACATGTGTGTGTATATATATATATATATATATATATATATGTACAGTTTTTAGCTCAAAACCTACATTTCAAGATGGGCTTTTTAACGTTAGGATATGAACTTAGTTTCTTTTCATAGAATAATGAATAAAAAGAGTAGATAAGATGCTTTCATCGTTTTCTTTTTCTAATACATGAATGGCTGGTTTCCAAATGTGTTGGCAGATGGGATAATCGAACGTCCGTGGCGCTACCGGAAGGTGAAATCTTCTACATCGTGGCGTTGCTTCGGTTCGTTCCCAAGGGCCCATCGGTCGAAAAAACGGTGGCGCAAAACCGAGAGATTGTTAGCTGGTGCATCAAAGAGGGTTTGGATTTCAAGCTATACCTCCCTCACTACGAGTCAAAAGAGGATTGGAAACGACATTTTGGGAATCAATGGACGAGATTTGCCAAGAGGAAGGCCAGTTTTGATCCTAAGGCCATCCTTGCACCAGGACAAAAAATTTTCAAAAGGACCACCCATCAATCATAATTTAGTAGGGCACTAAGGCAATTGTAATTTTTGTTAATTTTCGCAAATCAAAATTTATCATCTTTAATGTTTTCTCCCCCATTAATTGGTGGGTCAGGTTCAGCTCCATTTGCAGTTGCTTGAGAATCAATGTTGGATTAATTATCAATGTAAAGGAAAAAAAAAAAAATCTTTGATCAGATAATTTGATCCCTTTTCATTTATCTATTTAAATATTTTCTCATCCCTAGTTATTTTTCAAAAGAAGAAAAGCCAATTCAATTTGATTTGACTAACAATCTGCGAAGATCGAAAAGCATATGGCCCCTGATTACTGTAGAAACTAAGCTCTCATTTGCTTCTAGACTCTATGTTGGTTCATGTCTCTTTCGTGACGGTAAGCCAACCAATATGGACCGTTCAATTCATCTCATATCTAAGATGATCATCTCAAAGTGGGGATTGATGTTTCAGTTCAAATCATTTGACTTCCACTTGCAAAAAGGAAAAAAATAAATGGGTCAAATCTTTTTCAACAACATTGGGAATTAAAAGTATAAAAACTCAAAAAGATGTGTAACCTAATAGGCTTGGGAAATTAGCTAGTTAGGTATTGGATTCTCTTTTCAAAACTAAAGATCATTTCAAAACTAAAGATCAAAACTATCTCCAATATTACATTAGTCTTTTTTTTTTTGGTTGCCTTTTTTGCCTAATTTCTTTTCCTTAACTATTAGGTTTTTCCTCCTTGTTTAACCTCGGGGATTGTTCGGAAGTGCATGCAAATCAAATCTACTTTGTTTTCTTTCTGCCCTTTTTCCACCTTCTTTTTCATCTTTTTCTTTTCTTTTTCTTCGTTTCCCCTTATCAAAAGCCGAGAAATTAAAGTTAAAATTGGAAGAGGTCCCAGAGCAGCTTTAGAGTTCAATTATAAGATCATGATTTCTTGTAAGATGCACCAACCAATCACTGAAGGTTTCTTCGTTTAATCCCATGCAGGGCATCCCATACGTACTTTGGGAATCGAGTCATGCACGGACGTATTCTACCTTCCTTTATATGTCAATACTGTTAAAATAAAGATATGTATTCACATTTTTATCCTATAGTTTCAAGTTTCAACCTTTTTTGCATGCATTTTCAAAGCTATAATTGACTAAAATCCCTACTACTACTCTATTAACAATTAAGTTCAAAGGTGACAAAAGTTATAGTGATTATATTCTTTCTTAGTAATAGTATTATTAAAGAAAAAATAGATTACATACTCATTTACAATTATTTTTAGCACCATAAAACAAAGGCTTGATTTGTATAGGAAGTATACCGTGCATAGAATCACTAACCTAACATTTTAGGTAGCTCCCCACGACGCAAAGAAACAAAAAATTAATGGGCTGAAGACGTTGTTTGAGTGCTGGAAATTAACTTAGAAAGCAAGCAAATTAAATATGAAGCTTGAAATGGTTAATGAAATTAAATGAAAGTGAAGAAAATATCAACAAGCAGGCACGGTTTCTATTTATGGTTTAACTATAATTGACTTTAGGGAACCAAGGGAGATCATATTAATATTTGTATTTTATTTAATTATTTCTAGAAAAACTGATCTTGGTTTTGGGAAAAACAAAGATTCGAAAACATTACAATATTGTGTCTTGTCAACATAGGTTTCGAGATGATTTTTGTCGAATATATATAGCATCAATATTGATCCTTTACGGGACACGTGCTTGGGATGCTTTATAACATTTAAACTGCTTGCTTTGTAAAAAATTAAAAAAGAAAAAAAAGAATAATATCTGCACGCTAGATTTCTCTTGAAAAGAAAGAAGATAAGGTAAAAATGCATTCGAGATTAAGGTTCTTTGTGCACACCAATCAATAGGACAAAAGCCAAAAATTTTATGTTGAGATCGGAATAAAAGATAATTAAATTTTAAATTATTGAGAGTTGAAATAAATTTTTATCAGAGTTAAAAGAAATTTGTTAGATAATTGTTCGGATGTTAGAAAATTTGAAAGAATAAGGGGTTAAGACCGGTGCCTGCACCCTTTGGATCCACCCTTGTCAATCGAAGGCACTTCTTACGTGTTTGAGGGCCTGTTCGGTCATTAACAGCATCCCAACACGATGGGAGTACTTCTGATTGGTGTTCAAAAGGAGCATAAGTTTCCAGCAGAAGTCATTTCATTTGGACTATTCCCACTTCGATATTGATATATATATATATATATATATATATATATATATATCAATAGATTTGTTTGCTTCTTTTTTTTTTCTTTTCTTGATTTGAATCTAAAGCCAAAGAAGTTAAGGCACAAAATAATCCTTTAATTGGCATAATATATATACTATTGTATGAAAATCCAAGATAAATCAAAAAGCTGGAGCAGGCTGCTCTGCCTTTCTGCATAACTACTAAAGGATTTTTATCATAGTGAACTTTACAGTTGTAGCCATTAATGAATATGATTCTATGTCTGATTATATAGTCATCCAAAAATTAGAAGTTTCATTCAAAAAAGATCGATGATGATAAAGTCTTTCAAACATGGGTCCACTTCCTATAGTTCTCTACAACTGTCCCGAGCGAGGACATTGCCAAAATTAATTTTTGAACCCCCCCCCCCAAGAATAATAATAATAATAATAAATTGTTAAAAGAAAAGTTATCAATTTCGTCCTTGGTTTGGCTTAGAAGACGACAGGAATAGAGGTCATCCAGCTTAGAGAAAGGTACGCGCCCTTATTGGCTTATTCTTAAGACTTGAACAACGGCACATTGGAAGGCGAAAGGAGCTGATTTTTTGTACTAATTACTTATCTTTGATTTTCATAGGAAAGTTTGCATTTTTGGAATCGCACTAGAAAATAAAGACAAATCTCTTTGATTTTATCTGATAAATAATTAATAGATATGGTAGTATTAGACATGACACGATTACACGATATGAATTTAATATAAAAAAATAACACACGTAATATAAATATACGAATATTTTAATATTTATATAATATAAATTATTAATATAATAAAACGTATATAAATATAAAATATTTTAAATATAAATACAATACAAGAAACACTAACATAAATTTTTTTATCAAGTGAAATGTCTTTTCAAATGTCATATATACATATATATATATATATGTATATACATGTGCTCACCACTGTTCTTAAATTCTCTAAAAAAAATCCCTAAAAACACACTTTAAGGAAAAATGTCCTAAAGTGTTTGATACTGGTGTTGGAGGTTTCAGGTTGTAGAAATTACTTCACGTCACTAGGAAAGAGGCGAAGGTATATTTACGAGAAATGAAACAGTCCTCATTGTTGTCATTGTAGATTATTTATTTAATTATTTTTGTTGGTTATGGTTAGAGATTTAATAAGGATTTTTTTATTATTATTCGATTAATTTGGTTTAGTAATATTCAAAAAGATATTCAAATTATCCAAATTATTTGAAATATATAAGATTATATATATTTTTAATGTTTTAATTTTTATTTTTTTTGAATAATTTAAACTTATTTGTTTCGTGAAAAAATTGAAAATTTAGGATTTTAAGATGTAATTTTACTTTATTTATGGTAAAACAAGTAAAATTTGACTAATTTAATTAATTGATCGAATTAACAAATATTTTAGTTATTAAATTATATTTTTTAAATAATTAGATTCGATTTATGAAAATAGACAATAAAAATTTCGATAATTTTATTGATAATAATTTCGCTACAGTTTTAACCAAATTAATGATCCATAAGTAATTGCTTCCTGGCTACTTGTCCAACACAAAGTATCCATTCTTTTCTTTTAAAATGCTTTCTTTTCTTTTCATCCTTTTCTTCATTAACTTCAATCCATAAATAACCTTTAAAGAAGAAAAAGAGGAAAAAAAAAATGAAGAATTGGAGGCCTAATAATCAGAAATCGATTGCATAAGGGTTAAGCCCATTGTTTTGGGCCAATATAAATTGAGGATGTTCAAGAAAGTGAAGATGGGTTGGCAAATTAAGTCCAAAGCTCGTTGTCTCATATATGGGTTCAGCCTCATTTCCAATCTGCTTAAAATCTCCCCCACCATCTTCTTAACTGCCAAAGATAATTGGGTTTTTATCATTTTTTTTTACACTTAAATAAATCTCTTAAAATATAATTTTTAATTTAAAAAAATTTCTTAATATGCTTTTCTTACACTTAAATAAATCATTTAATATAATTTGTACTTTAAACGAAGTTTTAACTTTTAATTTTTAATTTATATCAAAAAGAGTTGTTACTATAAATTAATATTTTATTTAAAATAATTATTTATTCAAGTAAAAATCAATGAATAAAAATTTATTTGAATACAATAAAATATAAAAAGTTATTTAAAAATATATATAATTCAAGGTTGTTTTTTAATATTTCAATCTTGGAACTTTTCCATGCTTTCCCACGGAGTAATATGATTTTGGAAACAGAAATAAACCAAGCTATGATGTCAATCATAAGTTTGGACAAAACGCTTTTTTAATGTGTGTCTGCTCGCTCTCTCTCCATGAAAGCATAATAGTGCTTTATTTTATATGTGAGTTGTGACTTGGATGAAAAGTATTTTACATATGATTTATAAGAATATTAAAGTATGCATAAATAGTGCGACAAAAATAAGTAAATAACTATATAGAGATAAAAAGGTTGAATTAGTCTTCCAAATTAATCACATTAGTGAGTCTACTATGTACTTAGAATTGGGCACATTTACTAGGATAAAAAAGATATATTTTTTAAAAAACTAAAAAAATAATAACTAAATATTTTAAAAAATAGGTAATTTTTTGTAAATAGGAGTTAGTAAATTAAGTGGGTAATTCTTTAAATAGTTTTTAAGAAGTACGGAAGTTTTTTTGTAAAAAGTTGATTTTTTTTTAATTTTAATAGCTTTTTAATATAAAAAGTACATATATGTCTTTGTTATTATTATTATTAAATTAAATAAATTTTTTTTATATTTTATCAATTAAATTAATATTTAATTAACTCATAAGATTTAATAACTGATTTTATAATAAAATAATTTTATGATATGAATTTTATTATTGTATGTTAAAAATACTTGTTAAAATTAATTAAATTATTATTTATAAATAATATTTTATATTAAAATAAAAGTAGTTGTCGGCTATTTGGGCAGAGTAAGGAACCAAAAAATTGTCAACGACAGTCGGATCTTTTCCATGTCTTTTCTTTATCAGTGATTGGAATTATTGGGACCCACTGTTCCCTAATCAGGTATCCATTATTATATATATTATAATAATATAATCATGCTTAATTATCAAAATTGTTTTAACACGTTAATCAGACCACATTTAAAATTGTAAAAAAGTAAAAATAAAAAAAAGGTGGTGAAAATTTTTTTTTACTGTTTATACCTAAATTAAAGAATTGTAAAGTTGGCGTGGGAACGAAGACCTAAAATTGTCTTCATAAAGTTTCGGATAAATTTTGGAATTAAAATGGAAAAGATAGAATTTTCGAAGATAATCATCTTTATTATAAACCCATTTCAATGTTGTTTTCGTTTTTAAAATCGTTCACAAAGTAATAGTCACTCGTCCTATAAATTTTTTTGTATTTTTTGGTATGATATATAATTTCTGGTTTAATTAAAATATCTCATTTTTGAAGTAAAATAAACAATTTATTTTATAAGTAAATATCTCATTTACGAAATAAATGATTCAAAGAATAGAAGCGAAGAAAGCCAAATTGAAAATATTAGGTAGAAGGAAAAGAAGTTCATAAAATAAATAGAATTATGCATGTCTTCCTATCTGTACATTTGTCAAATAGTGTGCGAAAAATGTATTCTATATATAGTTATTGATACTAATAGAATTTTCTCATCGAGCGTGCTTGCTGCCATACAGGCTGCTGTTTGTGGAGTTATATCCCCTAAAGCAGCCTGCCATGACCGAGTCATATGGATTGGCTCCTCAGCCGGTGTCTTCATATCTGCCGGTGCTTGGGAAATGCTCAGGTTGCTTCGTACGAAAGTCTCTTATCGCAATCTCATCTGGTTTCCCTTTCATGCGCCAAAATTTTCTTTTGTTGCTTTGTTGGCAGCGTTGGATAAACTTCCTACGCTTCTACGTGTGTCATGTTGGAACTCCTCCCTTTCCACTGGCTGCGCGTTATGCAACTCCGAGCCGGAGAGCAGGGATCACCTTTTGTTTTCATGTTCCTTCACCCAGCAAGTATGGGATAGTGCACTCCAAGCCTATGGTATCATCAGGGACATTGAAAGCTAGGAGCCTGTGGTGCAGTGGGCTCTCCATAACATGAAGGGCAAATCTGTGGTTTTCATTGCCTTCAGACTTGCTTGTACAGCTTGCATTTACTTTGCTTGGAAGGAACGTAACCGATGTACTTATGGGGGGATATGTCCTAAACCAGCTGCTGTTATACACTTACTCAAAGAGGCTGTGCAGATGAAGATTGGAACTAACTCTCTTCATTCACAGAGCTCTTCATTTTCTACTCTTATGTAAATATTGTTGTCGTTTCATTGTTGCAGCTCTCTTCATTCCCGGAGCTTATGTAAATATTGTTGTTGATTCTTGTGGCAGACTTGTTCTGCTTCTTTTTGGATGAATAAATTTTCCATTTATCCAAAAATAAAGATAGTAATAGAATCTCTCGGTTTCTTTTAATTAATTATGATAAATAAATCAAATTGAGTTATAATTTAAGTTCCTTTTTGCTATTAATACTTGCTTAAAGTAAAAGCAAGATGTAAAGAATAATACTATAGTAATTACAATTGTAAAGTATTATTAAAAGTCATAATTTATGAATTTAGATTTTTTTTAATTGATAAAACTCAAATTTTTGTAACTTTTTTACTTTATTAACTTTAAAGCATTTAGAACCACTTAATCAAAGAGATTATTAGTAAGAAATGTCGATTCTTAATTTCACGTCCACTCTAAACCCGTAAAATTTTCTGACACGAAATAATAATTAATTTACTAATTCACTCCTCAAAATCCTCCGAGAACCAAAACATAATTCGGACGGCCTTAATTTCATCAGACATTTTAGGACCACTTGTTACCAGCAACAAGACTGATGGGACCCACTTGACAACCCAGATCCGTCCGATTCACAAAATCCAAATCTTGAAAACTGGCACTTCGCCACGTGTATGATAAAATATTGAACTCCTTTAAAAAAAATCATCGGAGTGTTTGCTTTTTCTTGTATATTATTTTTTTGCAAGTGATGATGACAGATTGAAAATGCTAATAAAACATAATACGACACCGCTTTAAGGATTTTAAATAAAATGAAATTTATGTATTATTTAATTAAGACAACCATCTTATCCTTGATTAATAAATGAAAACAAAAAGACAAATATTTTATCGTTAGAATTCCACGACATGAAAAAGGAAAACGTAATCCATATGCTATATACTTTAGGTTGAACTATTTCTTAAACAGAATATTAGGTTTATTGTATAAATTTAATTTATTATTATTATTATTATTATTATTATTATTATTATACGATAATTATGTTTGACTAAGTATGATCATAGTTGCACAATGTGTAATTAAAACAAGGATCAAATTACATTTATTCATTTAATTAGTTTTGAATTAAATTAAGTTTGTGATAAGCTTTCAATTATTCTGCATCAATTTAATTTAATTTAAATTATAATTTAAAATATTTTTATTTAAAATAAATAAAAATATATAAATATTAATATATATAATTATTTTAATATTTTAAATAATCAAATAAAATTTTAAATTTAATTCAAATAAAAAAAATCTAAATCAATACAATTAAACCCTTGATCACCTTTCAAACATTGGACATAAATATCTATGTTTAATTTGAATATAATAATAATAAGATTGAGCGAAAATTGGAATTGACCCTAAAGCAAGTTGCGTGTTGCACGTGTGACTTAATCTTTCAAATCTACTCATAATAACTCCATAAAAGTACTTTTTAGTCAATAACCAGTCATGTCTTGTCTTTGTCAAAAACACGAGTATTTTTTTTATTTTTTGTAACTTTTGTTAGCCATAGTAAATTATCTTCATTTGTCTAACATCAATCGAAGAACGGTGTCGTACCAGCTCCCAACCGCAACACGAACGAAAAATTTCCTTTTTTTTTTTCGGGTTTTTTGTCTAAACCCAGAAACCCGAGTTCAGAGTTTTTTGGGAGGTTTTTCAATTTTCAATAAAAAGCATGAATTCTCAGATCATTTCACCCGTTAGTGCCGGTCAATTTTTTTTCATGCTTGCTTAAAAAGTGGGAAAGTAAGTGAGTTTCTTTAACAACTCTCAGCTTCTAAGATCCGATCAGATCTGGTCATGTTCATCTCCCTTGCTTTCTAAAATTTACGATTTTGTCTCTTTATTTGTATGTATCAGTCAATTCTTCTTTGGATTTTCTAAAAGATTGAAGTTTCGAAGTCGATTTTCTTTTTGAAAAATTTCTAGAGTTCCTGAGGGGCCGGAGCTCCCCCCCCCCGTTTTTTGGGGAATGGAATGTGCAGGATCGTGAGCTAGGGGTTTTATTTTTTTTTTTGGGGGGGGAGGGGTTGGCCTTTCGACCTCCGGGTGCATGAGAATTTGGTGCTGCCTATCGTTTATTCATCGAAGAAGAGGACGATATTCAGCGGGAAGGAACCATGATGGGAGGTTTTTTGGCAAATGTCGACGACTTTGAGGGAAATATTGTAAATGACGAGGACGATGAGCGCCGCGGCGAAGAAGAAACCCCCACCAGTGTCACCGTCACCCCAGATCGATTTAACTACACCCTAAACGGAACCCTTGACAGTCAACGACATGGAGAAGAGACTTTGCTGTTGTTTGAAGAAATGGTCACCGCCATGAGATGCGGTGGGAACTGGATTGATGCTATATGGCGCCCTTCCGAGGGTGAGACTAGCTCCTTCGCTTCAACTGCCGTTGAAGATTGTGACCACCACGATTCGCACCATAAGCGAGCCAAAGTCAACTCCGTTTTAAAGTGAGTCAACTGGACAACGATAGACAAAATTAATTATAAAATATAATTTGTTGTCATACTTACTCTGCGAAGTTTTCACTGCAGTGAGAGCACGTCTTGCTTCAAGGCAGAGAGAGATTTTAATATCAACCAAGGCTTATCGATTTCATCTAATAATGGGATATTTTATCACAATTTCTTGTTGAATAAAGGGAGTGATGGGCATCCTTTTGATGATAATGTGGGAAAGATGAGGAAGATGATGGTCGTCTGAGAGCCGAAGATTTTGAAATTCAAATAGATCTAACTGATAATTTATTGCATATGGTAGGCAATTTGAACGATTGTACTTTTATTTTACTATTTATATATATATATATTTTATATTGTTTCATTTATTGAACTTTTTTTTTTTTCTTTTCCCTATTTTCAGGTGTTCTCGTTCTTGGACCATCGTAATCTTTGTCATGCTGCTATGGTTTGCAGGCAGTGGCGGTCAGCTAGTGCTCATGAGGATTTTTGGAGGTGTTTGAATTTTGAAAACCGGAATATAACTCTTGAACGATGTGAGTCTCGGATTTGCTTAATATTTTTGCTTAGTTCTCATTTGATTTAAACAGTGTATTCCAGATAGATAAAACTTAGAAATTGCTTAGGATCAACACTTGTTTTTAAAGAGAATTATATGAGCTTGCAATTATATATAAGTTGTACTTTCATCTTTTATATACTGAGGATTGCCATGTTTGGTGCTGGCTCCTGGGCAAGAGAGTACTGATATCATGTGTTACAGATCATCATGAATAGGTCATTTTCTATTGATTTGTTTGTTCATTATATTATTTTGCAGGAGACAATATCCCATTGTTAGTAGTGAATTGGACGCCAAACTGAAATGACATTGCATTTTGATTTTGCAGTCGAGGACATGTGTCGACGATATCCAAATGCTACTGAAGTGAATCTCAGTGGCACTCCTATCATCAACCTTCTTGTTATGAAAGCTGTTTCTTCATTACGGTAATATTTTGTCATTGTATTTTATATTCTTCTAATCAAATGGATTTTGCATTGCCTGCTCTTAATTTGCATAAATTTACTGATTGGCAGAAATCTTGAGGCTTTAACGTTGGGGCAAGGCCAACTAGGGGATGCGTTTTTCCGTGTGTTGGCCGAGTGTTGTATGTTGAGGAGTTTGGATGTGAATGATGCTATTCTTGGCAATGGTTTTCAAGAGATACTTATTAACCATGAGCGATTGTGTGATCTGAAAGTAACAAAATGCCGCATGATGCGAATATCCATAAGGTGAAACAAAAGACTGATTTGATTGTAAAATATATGTCGATGTCAATCTGGTCATTCTTTATGCTAAATTCTGATCTTTTGCAGGTGCCCACTACTAAAAAGTTTGTCTTTGAAGCGTAGTAATATGGTACAGGTGGCCCTTAATTGTCCCCTTTTACATTTGCTTGATATAAGTGCATGCCACAAACTTACAGATGCAGCAATTCGTTCGGCAGTAACTTCTTGCCCTCAATTAGAGTCTTTGGACATGTCAAATTGTTCTTGTGTTAGCGACGAAACATTGCTTGAAATTGCTCATACTTGTGCTAATCTCCATGTTCTGAATTCTTCATATTGTCCTAACATATCACTTGAGGTCGGTTTATGCAAATGGTTAATTTAGTTCTAATTAGGGCTGCTTTTTGGTTAAGGTGTAATTTGATGTTTTTATTTTTCTTTGAAGTCTGTAAGACTGCCAATGTTAACGGTTCTTAAGCTGGACAACTGTGAGGGTATCACTTCAGCCTCAATCGCTGCAATAGCTCATAGTTATATGTTGGAGGTTTGAATCCTTTTTCTCGTATATACTGTAGCTACCTGGATTCCTTTGTTGTCTCCATTAAAAATTTCTAGCTGGCCTTACTGATTCTGTTCTGTTGCAGGAGTTGGAGCTTGATAATTGCCACATGTTGACATCAGTGTCATTGGATCTTCCTCGTTTGCAGAAAATTCGACTGGTTCATTGTCGAAAGTATATTGTTATTCAATTCATTTCCTTTATTTTCATTACCGATCTCAAATAGATTGCCTCATTGCTTTTAGATGGACCTCTCTCTCTCTCTCTCTCTCTCTCTCTCTATATATATATATATATATATATATATATATGTAAGGCCTGCCATCTTTCTTTTCTGATTTTATAATAATTTATTCTTTTTTCCATGCAGATTTGCTGACTTGAATGTACAATGTTTCATGCTATCATCCATAACAGTGTCCAATTGTGTTGCACTCCAGCGTATTAACATCAGTTCAAATTCGCTTCAAGTATGTTTTTCAATGCACCATTCGGTCTCTGCTTATACTATCTTAATGTTGACAAGAGTCTGAATTTGTAGTGTTGATTTTATGAAAATGCAGAAATTAGCGTTGCGGAAGCAGGAAAATTTGACAGTGCTGGCACTGCAGTGTCAATGTTTGCAAGAAGTAGATCTCACAGATTGTGGATCTTTGACAAATTCTATTTGCAATGTCTTTAGTGACGGTGGTGGTTGCCCTATGCTAAAATTATTGGTTCTGGATAATTGTGAGGTTTGTGAATAGGTTTTTTCTGAGTCTTTTCTTGGTTCTCATGCTTGTCCATGGATTAGGGTCTTACTAGTGGACGTTCAAAGCTTGGGTTATAAAGGAGATATAAGATGATAGATGTACATTCAAAGACTGGGTGATGAAAGAGGCAGAAGATGATATTTATTAGATTATTTTCATGTTAGCTCTTTGGTCACTTTAAATAACGCTGTAGGTTTATCTCTCTTAATTCTGGTCTGCATCTAGCATTGATTATCAAAGTTCTTTAATTCTTTTTGGTGCTATCTTTGTTGAGAGTCATTTTTTTGTGCTTTCTGACAAAATTTCTTGTTTTTATTTTTAGCAGAGCTTGACAGGATTGCAGTTCTCCAGCACATCTTTAGTCAGTCTTTCTCTGGTGGGTTGTCGTGCTATCACTACTCTGGATCTTGCATGCCCCTGTCTCGAGAAAATTTGCTTAGATGGTTGTGATCATCTGGAAAGAGCATCATTTCGTCCTGTAAGTTTAGAGTGACTTTATAGTGTCTCTGAGATTAATTTGCTTATGCATTATCGACTATTTGATGCATGCAATTTCTTGCGATTATAAAAAATGTGAAACTTGAAGTATTTCCTCCTTTTAGGTGGTTCTTCGATTACTTAATCTCGGAATATGCCCCAAATTGAACACCCTTAGAATTGATGCTCCATATATGGTCTCACTTGAGCTTAAAGGATGTGGTGTCTTATCCGAAGCATCAATAAATTGTCCTCTATTGACATCTCTGGATGCTTCCTTTTGCAGGTTTATTGAAATTGTTACCTTCTTTTTATGATCCCTTACCTGTTCCATGGCTGACGCTTCTATTCAATTTTACATGCGGCCAACTTAAGGATGATTGCTTATCTGCAACCACTGCTTCATGCCCCCTGATTGAGTCATTAATATTGATGTCATGCCCATCTATTGGTTCTGAAGGTCTTTACTCTTTGAGCTGGCTTCCGAATTTAACAACACTTGACTTGTCATATACCTTTTTGACAAATTTGCAGCCAGTTTTTGAGTCTTGTTTGCAGCTTAAGGTAACTTGGAAATCCTTGATATGTAAGTATGATGAGCCATACATGGCATATTGGTATTGTTTCATGTTCAGTTGAGTGTACTGCATGTAGTTGATGAATGCGTGAATCTCGCATTGGTTTGTACTCAATGATTCTGTGTTTTGATCTAAAATGCTAATACCATTTTAGTCTCCTGTGCGGAGAATTTTTACCTATGACATCCATTGTTTTGCTTCATCTTCTACCACTAAAGCAAGTTTAGGAAAATTCTCACATTCTGATAAATTGTCTGTTTTAGGCTTTCAATGTTTCCAATGCTCCGTGTTTTCCTTATTTCCTGCTATGTTCTTTTGCTCACTTTTCCATCTTTTAGGTGCTGAAATTACAAGCTTGCAAATATCTGGCTGACTCATCTTTGGAGCCTATTTACAAGGAAGGTGCTTTGCAAGAACTCACGGATTTGGACTTGTCATATAGTACCCTGTGCCAGTCTGCCATAGAAGAGCTTCTTGCTTATTGCACACATCTTACCCATTTGAGCTTAAATGGATGTAGAAATATGCATGACCGGAGTTGGGGTTCTAAAGGTTGTCAATATGAGTTGCTTAGCGTACATAATGGGTCTAGCATATCTTGTTTTGAGAAAATCAATGAGCCAGTCAAGCAAGGGAACCGTCTACTTCAGAAGCTGAACTGCGTAGGTTGTCCAAACATTAGGAAAGTGCTAATTCCTCCAGCAGCACCTTTTTTCCAAATGTCATCCCTAAATCTTTCTTTGTCGGCCAATTTAAAGGAAGTTGATCTTGCCTGTTTCAGTTTGTCCTTTCTTAATCTAAGGTATCTATGCACTCCTTTTTATAGTTACGGTTTCTTTTTATTTTATCTGGCATATGTCTAAATTTTTTCTGCATATATCTGAATTCAGCAATTGTAGCTCTTTGGAAGTTTTGAAGCTTGGGTGTCCTAAACTGAATAGTCTCTTTCTTCAGGTATTTATTGTCATTTCCCAAGTCATTGAAACCACAGATGTTTAATGTTTTAGGTCCTTTTTTGCCCCTGTTCTGGTGATTTTCTCTTAGGAGTGTATTCTTGAAGATGGTTGGTTTTTACTTCCTAGGCTTTTTGTGAGAGGTTTCTTTTGTTAAACACTGACATGCAGAGATAGTTACCATGGGTTCACCTAGTGGGTTGTGAAGGCATTATATTTAGTGTACTATGGTATGTATTATAGGAGCAATGTCTTCACTCTCTATCTACTTGTTTTAAAGTAGTTAAAAGACAGGTATTGCACCGATTGTTTTACCTGATGTAATAACAGTAGTCTGTGTGAAACCTGCCTTTCTTGTTTTGATGTAATTATTTATCCAATTTGTTGGTTCTGGTTGTATCACTTCTTCAGTGGAGTATTTGCTTTCTGGCCCTAAATCCTATTCTAAATTCCTGTTTCCTTCGTGCCAAGTCATTTTGATTTCATTTGTCACGCACAAACTTGCATGTAATGTTTGTATCTCCATCCTTGTAGTTAATGTATGGACATGAGTTTCTTACATGATGCTGTTTTCTGTTCTCTTTTCCATATTGTTTTTCCCCCTTAAGTCTTGCAACATCAAGGAAGAAGTTGTTGAAGCCGCTATATCGCAATGTAGCATGCTGGAGACTTTGGATGTTCGCTTTTGTCCAAAGGTGAGAGCATTATTTAATGTTTTATTTTCTTGGCAATTTCGTTTAATGTTCAAAGCTTGGTTTATCGTATCTTCTACTTGAATCTCTAGATTTTTCTTGAGAAAGAAAAAAAAAAAAAAAACTAAATCTAGTTCATTGATGCTCCTCATCTGGGGGCTGATAGATGGGCGCAATGAGCATGGGGAGGTTACGTGCAGTTTGTCCAAGTTTGAAGCGTATTTTTAGTAGCTTGTCACCTGCATGATGTTGAATGTGATCAAGAGTTTTATTTCATTTTGGACGTGGATTATCACTTCAAATTATTGGCAGCAACATCATCTCGATATTTTCTCATTATCGCCTCGCTTTGTATGTAAATGGTCATCATCGCTTCCTGTTTCTTTTCTATATATATATATATATATAGGTATTGACCTACCTTTAGCGTTCTTGTGTAACAGTGTAATAGTTACTCTCTTATTGGTTGTTTTATCGTCTTTTTGGAGACACGGAGAGTTGGGAGCTGCCCCCATTAAAGTCCTAAACTTGCATTCTGTAACAATAGTATACTTATGATTCTCATCAAATTGATTTTGTTGAAAGCCCTCATAGGAAAAGAATATGGAGATTCTTACATGTGGATGAGGAAATCAGGTAGGACAGTTTTTCAATGATGGGGACCCATGTCAAACATTTTATATTATTTTCGAAATTTTAGCAATATTGCTTCGTGAGAACCTCGGTAGATGGATTCATAGAAGTGACTCGAATTGCTTCTTTTCTGGGGGTCCAATTCTTTAGGCCTTGAGGCCTTTTTCAGAGGCTTTATAGAAACATGAGCAGTTTCCCTTCTTTGATTTTTAACACGTTAGATGGAGCAGTTCGATGTAGGCTGCAAATTGAAAGCTCATAAGAAGGAAAAAAATAATAATAATAATACTTACTTCTGGCCCAAAGTAAAGATGCCTGTACAGTGCATTGAGGGGGAGTACCAATTTTTGGCCTTTATTGATTTTACTGAGGCTTCTTGTGGATTTCTTGATGCATGGAGATTGTGCAGATAACTGTGCGTGTGCGTGAATTGTGGCCGTTCCTACGCAAACATCGGTGAATTTGTCCGGACAAAAGATTGAAACGGTCTTATCTGTTAGTTTGTGTCTTTTCCTCGACATTGTCCGAAAATCACAAATTTAATCTTGCAAAAAATTTTTTTTTTTTAAATATCGGCTGCCAGCCACATTCTTTGGCTAAAAGCTCAATTTAAGCCAAGACTTATTAACCTTTGAATGAATTAAGATTAAACATTTTATCTTAATTAATTTGAGGCGTAATCTTTCAAATTGAAAAACTAAGGATTTTTCTTATCGGATGTGATGTATAAGTGCTAGAGTTGAGAGTAAGAATAAGGAAAGATGCTTACATGGATTATTCTTTCAACTTTGGCAATTAGAAAAAAACATTACAACCTGAAATTAAAAGTGAGTAAAAAATAACTTTTACGCGCTTCAACTGAACCATGTCTTGGAAAAAAAGGAAAAAATTTCTTTTCAAAATCAATACCATATTAGAAGGAAAAAAGGCCTCAAACCTGAAAATCATTACCCAGATTTAGTTCTGAAGCTTTGTTGCTTTCTGCATTTTTGGCTCATAAAAAAGAGTCGTTTCGTACCTACGGAACCAAAAATCATGACTGTCAGGTTTGGGTTGTCAACTTGCAATCATAGATTTTTGGGCTTAAAATTGTTGCTTACCCATTCTTGACGAGAATGACTGTCCTTAGACATTGTTTTTGATGATTCATTCTATCCTTTCTTATTTGCTAAAACCAAGAGAGTCGTCCAAGGCTACCATTAATCAATCTGCTGAATTCGTTTTTGCCGATTCAAATTTGACCACTGTTTAAGGCTGACATCGAAACCAGAGACTTAATGTCTTAAGGTTCTTCATCTGCTTCTTCAAGGTTTGGTATTATCCATTTATATTGGATTTAGAGTACTTCGAACAGGAATAGCATGCTTTTTTTTCCTTGTTCTTTTCTAAATTTTGGATTTCAATGTAAAAAATTTGAGGATTTCTACATTAGGGTTTGGTGTTTTCAATTTAGGGTTTCAATTCCAAGGATAATTTCAAATTTTAACATAAAATCATAATGAACTTGGGGTTTTTTTTTTTAATTTCAAACTGAAAAAAAATGGGTTTCGAATATTTCAAGGGTTTAGGCTTAGGATTCTTTCAGATTTTTGTCCTAAGAGAAATATGATTTTTCTTTCCTTTCTTTTTAAACTTAACTGGACTTCTATTTTTATTTCATTTAGTTATTATTTTCTAACGCCACATATACTTAAAAATTACATGTCAGCATTTCTTTTATACTGATTTTGGAGCGTGTCATTCAAACGTGAGTTTAAGTTATAAAAAAGTCCTTAATTGATCAATTAAAAAAAGTTACACTCTAAATTGATTGAAATGAAACGTTTAATCCTCTAAGACTAATAAGCTTAAACGAGCATTTAGCCCACATTCGTTTTAAACCATTAATAATTAAGATAGTAATTAGAAAACGTGTCAGGGACTAACAACAATATAAGTTACGAACCAAATTGGTTGGCTTTAAAAATTTGCCTTACTCTTACTCACCTGCATTTGTATTCTGGATTTAATTGCTACGAATTTTCTTAATTAAAAAACAAATTAATATTTTAAATGCTAATATTGACAAACTACTTGATAATTACTGGGTTTAATTGATATGGGCTTACATTGTTTATAAAAGTGCATGCCTCCTGTGATTGTTATAATTAGAAGATAAGTTGAAGGGGGAGAATGAAAGTAAAAAATAAAAATAAAAATAAAAAAAAGTTTGGCTCAAATTAAAATTATTAAATCAAATAAATATATTTAAATATAAATAATATATATAAGATTATTGGACATATTTATTTATATATGTTATTGCAATATTTGCATTTATATACTTTTATTTAAAATATTATTATAAAACGATATATTTATTTACGTTTGTTTAATTTTTTAATAAATTTTTAACCTCCATGTGAATAAAATTGTAAATAAAAATAAGTCAAAAACCTTCAAACACGTAATATAGGATGCCAATACCAAAACCCCACGTAACTTAGGTCATTTTTCAAGGAAATAGATATTCTTGTAATTTTTATTTATTTATTTATTTATTTATTTTTAATTTTTGGGTGCAAGATGGATTGGGGTTGGACCCGAGAACCCGGATGATGGCATGTCGATGTCGGCGGTTAAAGACCAAAAGATTAGCCATTGTTGTAAAGACAACAGAAACGAAGTGGACATTTTACTGACTATTCCCTCTGTTTCATCTCTTCCAATCTCTCCTTATTTCTTCTTTATCAAAATCTAGTGAGTTAGTCTTCAAAGCGACATAATAATGGCAATGGCGATGGCTTTATGGCTTCTTTTCTCTCCTTTTGTTTTCCTCTCTGTTTCTGCAAATACTCAAAGTAAGTCCCCCCCCTCCCTTCTTATTTCTCTTATCCAGCTTTAGTTATTGTTCCGAAAATAGTTACTAATGGTGAAATGAAATGACTTTGTACAATGTATTTACCTTTTTTATTTGGAAATGAACTGTTGGGTCTAGTTAGTGATTGATCTGCTTCATAGCTGTAAAGTATATATCTTTTTTTTTATTTTCTATTTTAATTTCTGGGTTTTTTTTTCCTTTTATATTTAACAAATGCGTCTTTTTTGGGTAAGTTGGCCAGATATAGAATTATCTGAATCTCAGGCATTATTGCAGTTCTAAACTTTAATGATTGCCCATTTTCATTTGACTTGATTTTGTTTAAAGCAGGTGATTTTTCTTTGAGCTTTTTTTTTGGCTGGATCTCTTGTTTAAAGCATTGTCGTTTAGTTGATTGGTTGACTTATTTTAATGTTTCTGTTTTTTGTGCTTTATTTAGCTAAAAGAAAAAAAATTACATTTTAGATCTTAGATTTCATAGTATCATGATGATGATGACGACTAAGTTTCTTGAAAATTTTAAATACCCATGCATCATTTCTCAATATGGATCTTCTTAAAAGAGAATATGGAATAAATTATTCACACTTAACAGTAGCGAGAGGTTAACTCAATTCATAGAACAATGCATTGCATATGCTTGAGATTATATATTGAGAAATGCAAGCAAGGATAAAATTCATGAACGCTTATCTACCCTTATTAGTTACAGCAACATTATCAATTGTAGAGATGAGCTTTAGCTGCTGCTTTGGATTAGAAGTTATATCTTACCAAGGACTGTTACAGCTAGAATACTAGTTATTGTAGGCATTTTGCAAATTCTATTGTTTCACATCAGAGAAATACTGGTTATTGTGGGCATATGATAGTGTTTAACGAAACTGATGTAGAATTGTCCAACAAATTCCACTTATGATTTGGCAGCTGTAAGCGTCTAAATCTGAATTTATAGTTAACAAAGAATTCATCATATTGGTGTTTTGAGAATACGAAGTTCTAGCCATGATATAAACCCAAATGAAAATCCTTGATCATGAGATGCATCATGCTTGTGTATGATAAAAAATAAACATCTCTTCTAGAAAAGAGAAAAGCGAAATTGCCCAAAGTGAGCTCAAGATGTGCTGAAACTAAAAAATGCACCAACAAGTGAAAAGCTATGCTGTTTTCCGATCTTTCTCCATTATTCAATAAAATGTCTTCAACTTCATTGTGGGAAGCTAAACATCTTTGATGATCATCACATTGCATTTGATTCCCTCTCTTCCCATTTCCTAATACCCAAAAAGATTGCATAATTTTGCTCCTGATTCTATTTGCTGTTCTAGTCACCAGTCTTAAGTCATCATCATAATGCCAATATTTTAGCCGAACAAACCAGTTGAGTGTAAAACTCTAAGACATCCTTGGCACTATGTTCCTCCAACTCCTCCTTTTTCTTGAAGCACCTGCGTTTGATACCTGCCTAACACATATTAAGACACGGATATACGGATATGACTCTACAAATATATGGAAAAACTTAGAAAAAAAAATTGAACATACCTATGTAGGACACATACCCGTATCCAACACTTACAGTTACACCTAAGTTTGAGTAACATAGCCACAGCATACAGTCCAAGGGGTGTTCCATATCCCTCTAACATCACTTTTTCTATGTAGCAGCCCATGAAGAGAACAAGTGGTATTCTGACCAGTACAACTCTTTTTTTTATAGTTTATTTGGCATTGGTTTCTTCATGCTGGTTTTAGTCACATCATGTAAGAGAATTTTTCATCTGCTTCAGGCATTTTTTTTCTGTCATGCTTACGGGAATAATTATTTTTTGTCTTATGTAAAAAAATTAATTATCATCAGCAGCCATATTTCTTAGTGTATAAATAGCTGAGTATACGAATGGATTACTCAAAAGAATGCAAAGCATGCATTTCTTCAATCCATTGTATGCTCCAATATAGTCCCAAGTTTTTGTTTGTGTGTCTTTGTGCTTTCAGTTTATGATCTGATTGTATCGTTATTCTTTAGCCCTAACAGTTGAATACAAATTGTAGCTAAAGTAACTGATAACCCTGCGGATGAGTTGGTGGCTGTGCTTAATACCAATAGAACGGCACACAAGTCTTCATCTCTCACGGACAATCCGGGCCTGGCCTGCATCGCTTTGCAATATATAAAAGCATACCAAGGTGATTGTGATGCTGTAGGAGGGTCTAATGCCAAGAAGCCTGCTGATTCTGAATTTGCTGAAACTTTTGCCCCCAACTGTGGAGTTGATGCCTCGACCCTCTCTCCAATCACTGGTCGTTTTCTTGGATGCCAATCCAAATATGTCAAGCCTGCTGAAGCATTCTCGGTGTTGATGAAAAACGAGAAGAGCTTGGAAATCCTCTACGATAAGAACCAGACAGAAGTTGGGGCTGCCGTGACTGGCACAGACGGTGGGGCTCCCTATTTCTGGTGTGTGCTTTTCAGTAACGGTAAGCATAAAAGTAGCTTTGTTCTAGAAGGAGGGGTGGCTAAAATAACAAGACCCGGGTGCTTTAGTGGTGCCAACGATGAATGCAGCGGTGCCGATGATTCATCTCCATCCGGTCATCTGTGGCTCTATGCTGTTACAGCTTTCATTGCTGTTGGCTATGCCTTGGGGTTATGATCATATGAACCATTTTCCACTCTGATTGTTCATTCTGAGTCATGTTTCAGTCCATTGCCTTAGGTAGCTTTTTTATCATCCACCTACTGATGATTTCTTTGGATTGATATACCTTTTTATCCCCTTACACGCACACACAAATCTATATATATAT
>JBBYHM010000022.1:5224288-5237160 GCA_038381775.1 Adansonia rubrostipa | reverse complement strand
TATATATATATGTGATTAACTTATGCATTAGACATATCAATTTGTGCCATCAAATCATATTTGTGTATATTATCGTATCATAATTATGTGAAAGTATTTTATATTTATATAAATTTTTATACATTAATAATTCGTATTATGTAGATTTTAAAAAATTCATGTATTTATAATTTTACCTCGTATTTTAATTATTTCTTTGATGTAATCGTGTTTACTATTCTAGGTATAATATATATAGTGGCATAGTCTTTACATTTCTCTTATTTCGTATGGTAAAAATATCAAAATAAATGCATGAAAATTAGGGTAGCTTTGGTTTCTAATAATTAGGTTGGTTTAAACAAATTGTCTACTTTCACTTTGCTTTTAATGATTTCTCCTCAAGTCACGGGAAACTTACATAATAATAATGCTACCTGAAATACTAATTAATGTTTAATAATATTAATTACAATGATATTTATCGAAAGTTGTTACTATATTTAAAGAAAAAAATTATAATAAATGAAAAGTTTTGCTAACTGAGTGCGTAGGACATTCTTTAAAGTTAATAAATGTATAATAATAATAATAATAATAATAATAATAATGTATTAAATGTAATAGTTGATAATTTTATTTATTATTTTAAATTTATTAAATAAAAATATTATTATATATAATAACTTTAAAACTTGTTAGCAAAATGCAAAAGAACAATAACAAAAATAATAATAATGTATGTTTTAAGATAATAAATAAATAATTTTCAATCAATATCTATAAACATTTGTAACCAAACTCTTTATAAAAAAAACTAAAATTAAAACATTTTATTTTTTTCTTTTTAAAAAACAATAAAAGTAATTACATTAAATAAAATCTAAATGATAATAAAATAATTATTAATTGATGCCTAAAGGTTCAGTTAACTAACATAAGGTTTTTTTTTTAATTCGTACTATTAGTTAAGCTAATATTTACAATAATTCTTTATATTTATTGAATATAATAATTAATAATTATTTTAATAAATTATAATATATTAAAACATTAACTAATCTAATACAATAACCTTAAAGATTATATTCTTTAGCAAAATCAAATGATAGATAATATTATTTTATTAAAATAAAATTATTTATATTCATATTTTGAAATTTTTTTTTTAAAGTAAAATTATCTGGTTCAAATGCAAACCCTAAAATGTTATAAGGTCAATTACATTGTGAAAGGTAAAGATAAAAGACAAAAACATAGACAATTTTTATTTTATACTTTTTTGTCATTTTTGCCAATCTCATTTTCAAAGTTTCGTCTCATCTTCTCCGAACTTTCCCAATAAAAAAAAAATTAGAAAAAAAAAAAGTTAAATTGTATTGGGGGTGGGGATTGGGGTTCTGATTTTAATAAAGTTAGTAGTCATCTACTCAACATTACAAACTTTGATTCCAACCAAACCCATCTCAATCTCATCTCCTCACAAAGTTTTGTACTTTTTTCATTCCATATGACCAAACCCCTACCGTCTGATCAGATAAGTGGCATCCATCAGAGCCCCAAGAAAAAGAAAATGAAAAGAAAAACAAAACTTTGTTCCAATGGATGTTTTTTTTGTGAGTGTAATATGATAATAAAATGGTGGTCGTAGTAATTAATATTGTCTTAGGAACATGCTTAAAAAACCAATGTCCTTTAAGGTTTTAGCAGGGATTGCAGGCACGAAACCCGAAAATTTCAGTTAAAAGTTTCCCGGGCGGTTCCTCTCTGGGTTTTCTTCTTCTTCTTCTTTTGTTTCTATTTTTTTTTTAATATCGAAAATTGAAGAAAACGAGAAACCGGGGATGGTTGATGGAGGGTTTATTGAGAGAACTGAGTCTTGGGAAAATGAAGGGATTTTGGGAGGAAGTGAAAAGAGAAACAAGGAAGAAAACGACGAAGAAACTGCCGTTTTTAATTGGCGGCAGGCAACATTCAATCTCGATCTTAATCTGCAGCCAGAGGAAGTGCGTTTTGGAGATGATTCTTTGGGTTTTGATTTTGGATTTCGTGAGAAACAAACAGAGAATTTCTCCAAGTCAGAAAGTGTTGTTTTTGGTGTTGATTTGAAGAGAATGGAAAGATACCCTGATGTTGAAATCGTTGGTTCTTCAAGTAAAAGGAGGAGATATTCTGCTGAAGAAAAAGGAAAAGCAAAACTAGATGGGTTTGACGATGAAGAAAAAAAACTGAGTCTCGATCTTCATTTGGGAACTACGCAGATAGAGATAGATAAATGTATTCCATTTTTGGATCCACCAGTTGAAGCAGTGAAGCAAAATTATACTGAAATTGAAGTTTTGACAAATGTTAACACTGTTAATCCTATTGATGGTGTTGTAGGGGAGATCAATTATGAAGGGAGTGATGAAATGGAGGATTTTTACGTGTCAAGAAAAAGGGAAGAATCAAGAAGGCATCATGAGATTGCTAGAAAATTTGCTCAAACGCTTGCTCATCAAGTTGATTCTGAAGGATACTTTTTGAAGTCTTCTACTAAGATAGACAAGGATGGAGCTTTGAGGAATGTTGTAGTTGATGGGGATGATAACGCAGATAACTTGCAAAGCCCTTTTGGTATGGCAATGGAGATGATCAAAACCCGAAATTCGCGTTCGAATGCCAGAAAGAAGTACTCAAGTGGTGGATTGGAAGTGGAGTTCAAATGGGTGCCTAAGAATGACAAAGGGCGCTCTTGTATGGCTCGTGAGGTTCCTTCTTTACTGGACATTAGTTTGGGCTCCCTTGCGAAGAATGCCGAGGCAATAGTCTCGCTCAAGCATGTTCCTGATATGCTTAGGCATAAGCTTAGCCAGTTGGTCTGTGATTCTAGGAAAATGGATGCTTCTTTTCTGGAACTTCTTGCTAGCGATTCGCCAAGTGAGATACGGGTGAATGATTGTTCACGAGTAACTGAAGACGAATTCAGCAAGATATTTGGCTGTTGTGATACTAAGAACTTGATTGTAAGTGACGTTTCACTCATTTTCTTTTATTTCCCTTTGTAATTTGAATTGACAGATTTTTCCCTTTTATCTCCATGTTTAGAATGCAACATTACCATACATCATGAATTGACTTGAATGATATTCGGTTTTGGCTATGAAGTTTATTTATGGACTCTGTTGTCATGCATTTAAGTTATATAACCAAAGAGCTATAATTTGTGAAAGATTTAAAAGAAGGGAAAACAATTGTAATCGAAAGATGACAACTCGGTTTTGTTTTGACTTTCACTATAAAGATCTAAGAAACAATCTGGGATTTAGGAGTAATTCCAAAATTGGTTTTTTGAACATATTTGTGGTTATATACTCGTTTAGACCTGGCATGTGGCTGTCTGTCAATTATGATGTTTTTGGGCTCTGGAGGCAGGTGCTGCAGCTTGACTTGTGCGGGTCGTGTATGCCAGATTATGTATTACAGGAAACCTTAGCTCGTTCATCAAAAACCCTTCCTACTTTAGTTACCTTGTCTCTGAGAGGTGCATATCGTTTGTCTGACAAAGGACTAAACGCACTTGCAATATCCACACCTGCTCTGCAGTCAATAAATCTGAGCCAGTGCTCCCTTCTCACGTCTGCTGGCGTCAACAATCTAGCTAGCTGTTTTGAATCCACCTTAAGAGAGCTTTATTTAGATGAATGTCAGAATATAGAAGCCATGGTTGTATTGCCCGTGCTGAAGAAGCTTAAATTTCTGGAAGTGCTGTCATTAGCTGGAATTCAGACTGTTTGTGATGATTTTGTCATCGGAATGGTTGAAGCATGTGGCAAAAATATGAAAGAGCTTGTTTTTGCTAATTGTGGGTGAGTTCTCTGACATCATTCTAATTGATTTAAAAATATATATAGAAGCTTCAACACTTAATATATATGTTTCTATAATCTAGCTTCAGTTTTGGGTTAAAAAAGGTGTTTTTGAGATGCAGGCAATTGACTGATAAATCTCTCAAATATGTGGGGAAAAATTGTTCCAGATTACGTGCCCTTGACCTTTCTTACTTGTGTAACTTGACGGATCTGTCAATGAGATATCTTGCCAATGGCTGTCAATCAATTAACAGGCTCAGACTTTGCCGCAATGGTTTCAGGTTTTTCCTCTGTTGCCATATCTACCCTTCATCTGTAGATAATAGTAATATATTCATTGTGATATCGTGTTTTATTTAGTTCCTGCATGTTTAATTATTCTATACTTGTCAATTATACTGGTAGGCACTATAATGTAATGTCTATAGTCTTTGACTTTGAGGGAAGCAGTACCTGTAATTGCCATAACTTATTCCTTTTTATGCAACAGTGATGAAGCTATTGCAGCATTCTTGGAAGCCTCCGGAAGTTCTCTAACTGAACTTGCCCTGAATAACATTATTTCGGTGAGATATCAAGTTACCAATATGCCATACTTCATTATGCTTTTGGCTTTGCTTTCTGTCTGCAACAAATATAATTGTTATCTGACAACGATTGTTGAATGAATTACTTCCCAAATCTGCTGTCTGGCTCACTTTCTTGTGCTTGAAGCCAAATGCTTTCATTCTATCACATTGATGTTGCATGTCTTCGACCACTTCAGCTGCTCACATCCCATATTGTAATCATGTGGTAATTGGTAAACTAACCCGTGGCATTGAACAACTTGTAACAGGTGGGGCTGAACACTGCATTATCACTTGCCAAATGTTCAAGGAAATTGCTCAGTTTGGATCTCTCATGGTGCCGCAATTTAACAGATGAGGCACTAGGGCTGGTTGTAGACAGTTGCTTGTCACTGAAGCTGCTAAAACTCTTTGGATGTACACAGGTACACTGACCAAGCAAACTCTCTCTCCGGCTCTGAAAATCATCCTGTCACTGCTGGATTGCTGTTTCAGAAGATTTATAAAACCCATATAATTATACCTGTCAATATTTACATATGCAAATTTCAAAACGGGTTGCTTATTTCTTCATCATGTTGCGCTGAACTGAACTGTAACAAAACACAAATGCAGATTCAAATAGATGTAAAAAATGTGTCTTATAGTTTGATGCCAGGTGTTTGTGTTTCTGATCAGGGACCTTTTTTCTGTGTTTACTGCAGATTACAGATGTGTTTCTAAATGGGCATTCAAATGCCAATGTCCAGATCATTGGACTGAAGATGACAACAGGATCAAAACTTCTCAATGTGCTTGAACCCCAAGAAGGTCCATTGCGCTATTCGCCTATCAATAGTTTATGCTGATTAGTGTTAGCTTTTGAATAATAAGGTTACTCAGTTTGCCGGGCTCTGCTTCATTCATCGACTTGCATAACAGCAACACTGACAACTAAAAGTACCCTCTTTTACTTTTCCATTCAAAGCCTTACAGTTCTTAAAACATACCTACGAAATAATTACCAGGCACCAGACAAAAGCTTAATCTCTTTAGAAGACATACCTCACTCCTTTTTTTGGAGCCTTAGCACATTTAAGATCATCAAAAACCTGTATAAGTTCAAATGGAATATTTTGGATAGTTTATAAGATCATATTGAAGAGGGAATTCTTCCCCAGTAATGAGAGTATTTCAGTTGATTCTACATGCTTGATGTTGTCTTATGTTTTTCAGGTTCATCAGATCAGACTTAAATTTGTTATCTCAGTTACGAAACATATATGATTGAGGTTTGAAAATGTTTTTAAATTTGCAAATTTGAGGGTGAGATGGTAGGCGTATTTGGCATGGGATTGGTCGTGGTTCATGCGATTATCTGAGAGTCTGCACCTTACTACGTTTACCCCTTGAGATCTAGATTGTGGTAAAAGGCAGCTGTACTATACGAACTTGCAAAAAAAAACAAATATACCTTGCTAGCAACATCCGTTGATATTTGAATGTTGGAGTTTTCTCTGTGGTATCATAGAATTGAACCATGCGTTATGTTTGTTAAAAGGTTGCAACATGATATTACGGTTATTATTTTTTTTGTCATCAATGTTCATGACCACTATTTGTTATTAATATTTTTGATAATTGAACATGATGATATTTATTAAGTTTGTAATTGTAATAAATATAATGTGATTGAAAATATATTCACGATAATATTATAATTATAATAAATACAACATGATTAAAAACATATCGATGATAATAATTCTTTAAGATTGTAATTTAAACCACCAGAATCATATTGGGATTTGATGGCATAAACAATGGAGGTGCGAATGGCGTTTGAATAAATGCTGAAGATTATCGTATCAAAGATTTGGGAATTAAAATTTTAGGGATATAGATTTTGGTCTCTTGGCAAGGCGGTTCGATAACGGCCGTTTTTTCTAGTAAGAGAAGTAACTTAAAACGCAGCGTTTCGGAATTACAAGTAAATTGAAGATCTTACGTGGATGCAGTTTCGATCACAAATGTTAGGTGAAGTTCAATTTAATAATAGCAACAAAAAAAGGTGCGGATATAGTTGAAAGCTTACGTGGCGGAATATAATTGGATAATGTTTTAAACATTCAGCTGCCGTGTTCTGCTTTCATCAAGGATCGTCTTCTTGGAAGTTAAAAATCTCTTTTCTCTGTGCATTCTTTGGGTTTCTTTCTATCTTATGCGAACCCGCAATGGCAATGGCGGGGGATCTGTTAAGACTCTCTTTATCGACTCAACCGAAGCTCTCCTTCGGTAATGGCGCGAAACTCAAAGTTGACCGCTTTGACTTGCTACGACGACCCTGTCGCAATCGTTTCTATTACCGGCCTCGGTCAACTCGTGGTTTCGTCTTATTCAATTCATTGGAAACCAGATCGCAGTCGCAAGAATCGTCTATTCGTCCCCCGGAACAAAAGATTAAAGACTCCTCGGTTCTCCTCGATGTCAATGGGATGATGTGTGGCGGATGCGTATCCCGAGTCAAATCAATTATCTCCTCCGACGAGAGAGTCGACTCAGTCGTAGTCAACTTATTGACCGAGACAGCGGCGATCAAGTTGAAGCAGGAGGTGATGGGAAGCGAAACCGTGGAGAGTGTTGCGGAGAGTATAGCTCAGCGCGTGAGCGAGTGTGGGTTCATGGCTAAGAGGAGGGTTTCGGGGCTTGGAATCGGAGAGAACGTGAGAAAGTGGAAGGAAATGTTGAAGAAGAAAGAGGAATTGTTAGTGAAGAGTAGGAATCGAGTGGCTTTTGCTTGGACTTTGGTGGCGCTTTGTTGTGGAGCTCATGCTACACATATTTTGCACTCGCTAGGGATTCATATCGGCCATGGTAATTTAATTCAATTTAGGTTAATTTCTTATTTGAATTAAAAATGTGATAATGACGCCTCTGATTTAATAATGTTTGATTCAGGATCGTTTTTGGAGGTCCTTCATAATTCTTATATTAAAGGTGGACTGGCTTTAACGGCTTTGTTGGGGCCAGGAAGAGGTTTGTTGTTTTTTGCCCTTATTTTCACATACATTAACAGTTATTTAAGAAACTTCTTTCCATTAAAGGCAACAATTTCATATTTAAGGAAGATATTCCTTGGTCTTAAGGCAGTTGCTACCAAAACTTTTTCTAAAGTGTCTTAATGGTGTATTGAGTAAAGGTTGACTTCAATCAAAGTGCTTAAAAAATATTTTGCAGATTTGCTAGTTGATGGATTAATGGCATTCAAGAAAGGATCACCCAATATGAATTCTCTTGTGGGATTTGGATCAATTGCGGCATTTATCATTAGTGCGGTGAGATTTTTCTTTCTTTCTTTCTTTCCTTGTGGTTTGAAAGCTGAGATTCAATTTTTGTTAATATAGCATCATGGAATCAATCTGCTAAATTCTGTTGGTTCTCATATTTCCCTTTTTCTTGCAGGTCTCACTTCTTAACCCCGGGCTTGAATGGGATGCTTCATTCTTTGATGAACCGGTGATCTTCGTTATTTTACTTCTTTCCAATATTTATTTTTGAATTATGATATGATGGTTATGCAATAACTACCAAATGCATCATGATATTTTTTTTTTTTGTGTCACATTTACGGGGATTGGCTATTTCTATTTATTTATGCTGAATCAACTTAGATGGAAGTCTGATAGTTTTGGGTTTGGTTGATAATAGGTTCTCATGAAGCGCTCTTGTATTTTGGTATGCAGGTCATGCTTCTTGGTTTTGTGCTCCTGGGACGTTCTCTGGAAGAAAAAGCAAGGATTAGGGCATCCAGCGACATGAATGAACTTTTAGTGAGTCTTAAATTTGATACTTTCTTGTGGTGTTATTGAACTTGTTTTCTTGTTTGGTGGCCAAAGACTCCTGGCTTACAAACTCTATGGATCTTTAAAACTGAGATTTTAGTTACATAACATGCTTCATATTCACCCATAATTTTGATCTTCTTGCCATTTGGTTGATTTCACATGTGAGTTAATTGTTTTTGCAGTCATTGATATCCACTCAGTCAAGACTTGTGATTACTTCATCAGACACTGATTCTTCTGCTGATTCTGTACTTAGCTCTGATGCTATTTGCATTGAGGTCCCATCAGATGATATTCGAGTTGGAGACTCGGTGTTAGTTTTGCCTGGAGAAACAATTCCTGTAGATGTAAGTCCTGAAAATGTTATAATATCAGGATTCAGTGCATCTTACTGTGATTCTTAACCTTGGTCCATATACAGACAAACCCTATGTATTATCAGTTAAAGCCAACAATATATTGATAATGATATGACGCTTAGATGAACCTTTTTTAGTCATTGTATGATTAAATTTACTACATGCAAATGGACTTCTGCTGAAATTAAAATTCCCTACACAGGGGAAAGTTCTAGCAGGAAGAAGTGTGGTTGATGAATCCATGCTAACCGGAGAATCACTTCCAGTATTCAAGGAAAATGGTCTTATGGTCTCTGCTGGAACAATAAATTGGGTAAGATTTTGAGGAATATAATGTAGAAAAGTTATGATTTGCGCCACTAGCTTTTACTTTAGGATGGGAAATACTTGAACATTTCTTATTTTAGATATATATAGAAGTAGTCTTTTGTATTAAAATGCATAGCTGGATTGCTTGGGATAATTAGACCTGAGTGAGGAGGGTTAGACAAAGATTAAATATTGCGATTACATTGGATTCTATCTAAATTATTTCTTAAGATATTAGATTGAAACCACTTACCCCTGCTTTCATCATTTATATTTATGAATGTTCTGTTTCAGGATGGTCCTTTAAGGATAGAATCAACTTCCACAGGCTCCAACTCAACTATTTCTAAGATCGTACGCATGGTTAGTGCCCTAGTGAACCTTTTTATTAGATTAATCATACAGTCTTCTTCTCACAAGTTACATCTGATGCTTGATTTGAGTCACTTTTTGTCTGCTGTACAGGGTATAATTGTCCCATTTTTATCTAATTACTAATAACTAGTAACAAACCATTTCTTCCTTTTAGCTTGAGTTAGAAATATGCTACAATTTTTCAGGTTGAGGATGCTCAAGGACAAGAAGCACCTGTACAAAGGCTTGCAGATGCGATAGCTGGGCCATTTGTATACAGCATTATGACTCTGTCAGCAGCAACCTTCGCTTTTTGGTATGGGGTTTGTTTCTTCAAATGTATTAACTTTGGATAGAGTGATTATAAGATAGATGCTTAAAATAAATAGAAAAAATGGAATTCTAATTTATTTATTCTAATATATTTCTCAAAACTAAAATGGGTAAGTGGCAATCAATTTGCAATTCAAATAGTTGAAATCTTATCTATGAAAGAGTGTGACAATTTTATCTGCACTTAATTTCTTGCTGTTCTCTCCCTATCATTCCCCCCAAGACCCGGCACACTTCTACTTGTGTATATTCTTGTGACAACTGGGCTATTAATTCTTATGTATTTCTTTAACTACCCTTTCTCCATGTTATTTTTTTAACTCAAACCAGACCATGCTGGTCCCTCTGGGCTTTTGTTTTAGTTGCTTACGGATATTTTATTAACTTTCTCCTAGCATCCTGCTGATTGTGTACTAGCTAATTCTTGTGTCTTTCTCCTTGTTGCTTCGATATCCAGGTACTACGCTGGCTCACAGATATTTCCAGATGTTTTGCTCAATGATATTGCTGGCCCTGATGGAGATCCCTTGCTTTTGAGTTTGAAACTTGCTGTGGATGTCTTAGTGAGTACTTTGTTTCTTCACCAGCTTATTGTCTAAATATTTGTTGCCTGCTTGTTTGCGATTTTTTGTCCATGTGGTTGCCAAGAAAGTTATCCATCACGACAGTAATCTCAATATGGTAAAAAGAAACTTTGTTTTTATCTTCTTCAAAAGAAGGCAATAAGTTAAAAAGTGTCCATTCTGCCTTTTCCTGTTAAATTTGCAAATAACATTGAGGGGAGCTTTTCTTGTAAGAATGATGGCAGCCAAAGTGCTTACAAGATACAATATGATTGAATATTCAAATTAAAAAATGAAAACAAAAATTTCATAAGAATTGTTAGGTATGCTTAACTTAACCTGATAGCATTTGCAGATGGTTGCTTACATATATCTCATAATTTTCTTAGATGATCTTCACTTAAAGTGATATCTTTTATTTTTACTTTCTCTAGATAATTGAGCAAAACAAAATTTATTTGCACTATCAGTTTGTAATGCTGGTTTTTGGTTTCCAGGTAGTTTCCTGCCCTTGTGCTCTGGGTCTCGCCACACCAACAGCAATCCTCGTTGGCACATCTCTTGGTAATTATCTAGCATGTCAATAAAATCTTGACTTTCATGAATTTTCTGTTTAGGACTAATTTAGTGAATGTTGAGATACTTTTATTCACCAGTTAAAACATAGTATATGCAACTGGAAGATTTCATACTTCAGTTCACCTCAAGTATAGGTGAATATATGTGGAGCTTATACTTACTATGGGTCAGTAAATATATGGAGAGGTTTTGGCTGGCTTACATATTTCAATAATACATTGAGGACGTAGGAAAGAATTAAATTTGAAAACCATGATTTTGAGAAATGCTCAGATCTGCACTTTTGGAAATTTTGTTCGTATTGGAACATTTGCCCATGATGATATTGAGACCACTGTAATATTGTTCACTGGTATGAGGTGTATGCACGCGTTTGATAGTCTTGAATTTGAAGAATAGCTGACTGGGTATTTAACTTTATTATTGGTTCTTTACATTTTACAAACAACAATTAACTTTCTGTTGTACTGAATTATATGTTGCTACAATTAAAATCATCAGGAGCAAGACAAGGACTGCTTATAAGAGGAGGGGATGTTCTGGAACGCTTGGCTAATGTAGACCATGTTGCTTTTGACAAAGTACTTCTACTTGAAAATAATGCTCTCTCTCTCTCTCTCCCGCCCCGTGTGTGTGTGTGTGTGTATATATATATATATATATATATATGTAAATAATATGCTACTTCAGAATTTCACTCTAACATTAACCTCTTTTTCGATGTGCAGACAGGGACTCTCACTGAAGGAAAACCCACTGTCTCATCGGTAGCTTCCTTTACTTATGATGAATCAGAAATTCTTCAAATTGCTGCAGCAGTGGAGAGAACAGCAACACATCCAATTGCTAAGGCTATTGTAAAGAAGGCAGAATTGTTGAATTTGGCATTCCCAGAAACAAGAGGACAACTAGTTGAACCAGGTTTTGGAACCTTAGCTGAAGTAAATGGACGTCTGGTTGCTGTTGGTAAATTAGAATGGGTTAATGAACGTTTCCAGATAAAAGCAAGTCCATCTGATCTGATGAATTTAGAACATTCTTTAATGCGTCAGTCATCTTCACCATCAAACTATTCAAAAACAGCTGTCTATGTTGGACGTGAAGGAGAAGGTGTTATCGGTGCTATAGGAATATCTGACTGTTTGCGCTTTGATGCTGAGTCTACTGTGAGCAGGTAATATTTTCATTTTTCTTATCATGTGGGCGTGTGTCCATTGTCCATTGCCTGCCTTGTCTTGCACATTATGTACAAGTCTTAATCAGTAGCCTAGACCCAACTGATATTCTCCATTGATGATTGGAGATGAAGCTTTATTCTTTATGTTTCCAGCTAGAATAGCAACTTAAAACTTTGCTTCGTATGGTGGAAAGAAATTTATAAAGATGGAAAATTGGAGGAAGAGAAAAGTGAAACGGTGGAAAATATATTTTTTACTTTTTATAAGTGTTTGGTAGGAAAACTGAAAAAGTGGAAAGAAAAAAATGATCTTTTTTCTCTTATTGCTTGGTATGATTAAAAAATGAGAGGAAAAAGATAAAGATTATATTGTTTTACCATTATACCCTTTGTAAATTAAGATGAAAAGGCAAATCTAGAAAACATGGATAATCTTGTAAATATACATGTACGACTCTCGTCACTGATTTTCTTTCTTCTTTTCTTTCATATTTGGAGTGATTTGTTTTTATTAATAAGTGTGGAAAATGATGACCTTTCCAATTTTTCTTTCCTCTTACTTTTCTTTTCAACAAAGCCTACTGAAAATTCATTTTCTTTCCACTTTTTCACCCTTATCTATCCATCCATCCACTTTCCTACCCAACCAAGAACTGTCTTTTCTTTCTCCATTGCTTCTATAAAATTGAAACGAATGTTCCTTGTGCTATTCTGACATTCTGACTTTTTATCGTTTGTGGTTGTTTTGTTACCTTGTTTATATAAGGCTTCAGCGGAAGGGTATCAAAACAGTCCTTATTTCGGGAGACAGGGAAGAGGCAGTTGCAACTATTGCAAAGACAGTTGGAATAGAAAGTGAATTTGTTAATGCATCTGTAACACCTCAGCAGAAATCGAGGGTTATATCTACTATTCAGACTGCAGGACATCACATTGCAATGGTAACTCTCTCAGAGAACAATCAGTCCTCTAGAA